>BHFT01028526.1:0-62044 GCA_004320025.1 Laticauda laticaudata
TGGGATAGATAGCCTCAGTGGCAAGCATGGTGGGACGTATGGTCCACCCTCCCAGGTGCCACACTTAATGGCCCTTTATTATCAATAACAATTTAATCAGTTGATCCAACAATTTCAACATAAACAAAACTCTTGATTAAATGGCCTGTTCAATTGTAGGCCACTCACCATACATGGCCCAATCTCATCAGTGTGATGAAGACCAGGCTGCAAGGAAGTCATCCATTAAGCCATCTACCATCCTGCTTACTTGCCACTCCACCTGCTCCAGCTGGGAGGTCTGCACCAGTGTTTCAGGAAGGTTGCACTGCTCCTTCACGTGAAGCTCTGATTGGGGCCTGCGGTAGCATCCACCAGGGCGATCAGGTTCGCCCTGGCCTCATTCACCAGGGCTCCATGTCCCTTGTGACAAGTCCACAAGCCTGTTCTGCAAACACTGTGGGTAGCGGCGATGCGCATGAGATTTGTGCAGGATGCAGGCAAGCTTCCACGATGCTCGCCTCACATCTGGCGTCTCTTGGCGATGCTGCAGTGGTGGTGAGAAGTTACCTGGAACCTGTTGGCCAGGATGCCAAGGTGTTTCGTCCACTACCCATCTTGCCCGGACAGCCTGTTAGTTGACAGATCCTCTCTTCATGGGTGAGTATCTGGAACTGTAGGGCTTCATGAGGTAGGTTCTGAGGGAGAAGGGCGTTATCACCCACGATGAATAGGGCACATCTTGATGTGTCATTGTGCAGGGGGCTGGATCTGGAAAACCCATTATGAGGTTGGCATTCCCAGGCCCCTCCTGTGAGGTCACTGGCGTTGTCCTGGGCATCTGAAGATGAGCCATTGCCTGAAGCATCGATGTACATGAACTTGTAGTCAGCATCGACCATGGCGAAGAGGATGATGCTGAAGAAGCCCTTTGTAATTGAAATAAGTGGACCCTGACTTGACTGGAGCTTTACAGGCCCACGTGCTTCCCATCTATGCGCTCCAACGTTGTGGGGGAGTTCCACCTCTGATCCCACTGTTCTGCAACTTTCATCCAGCCTTCTTCAGTGGTGGAACACTGGAGGAGCTCCTCCACGTTATTCTTCGATGATGGCCTGCACCACTTCTCTGACCACAATGCTGATGGTGATGTGTGGCACCCTCCAAGGCGTACTCGCATGTTTCTGTATGTGGTCCGGAGGCCAGGTGGTGCAGAGTCAGTAGCCACCTTCAGCCCAGGGGTCAGGCTGGGATGGAAGTTGTTGCTCTGCTTGGTCAACCTGGGTCTCAAGGACGGCTCCACAAACTTCATCAAACATGGCTGGCGGCATCCTCACGAAGTTCTGGAATGCAGGAGTGTCTTCGTTCCTCAGCTCCACCATCAGCTGTCATACAGTCCAAACTCCGCCTTTCCCAATCCATCGTCAGACTCAAACACTTCTTGGCCGCCTCCTTTTCTTCCGTAAAAAGCGTGAAGCATTCTGAAACTGTGCTGGTGTTGAATGATGGACACGGCTCCAAAAGCGTACGCAAAAAGCGTGTGATGATCCATGGTGGAGAAGAATGGATGCTGTTGAAGAGCAAGAGCAAGGCTGAAGAGGTTTGCAACCCAGGGCTGCTGGACTAAAAGTGAGATCCAGGTGATTTTCCTCCCCCTTTTTATAGGGAATATCGGTTTTCCGCCTCGGTGTCCTTCCACATACTCCAGACATCCTTCAGACATCCTAAAATATCCGAGATACTCCCCTATATGAACGTTTTTTCCGTTTTAAATGCTTTTTTATCCGAGCTGCATCTGTTTTCATCCTTTCTACGTCTGTGCTGCTAACGCTGTGTGTCCGTTCCGCATCCGTTCGCTACCATCCCTAGTGTCCAGTTTTCCGTGCTGGAGGGCATTTGAGCTTGCGCGCGATTGTGCAGCGGATGCCTAGTGCGTGTATAGCGGACGCGTATATGGTTGATGACGGACAGTATAACAGATGTTCCCTGTATGCGTAGCGGCATGTTTTAGAACGACGCGATGCAGCTCAAAACTTTTTGAGCGGATGAAATCACAGTACATGGATGCTGGACAGATTGAGAGTATGAAAAACGTATGCAGTAAATATACAACGGATGCATCACGTTTTCCAACGGATGGCAAGCTTTTTTTAACGTTTTTTTAACTCTTTGCATCCGTTGGTGCAGTGTGACATGGGCTTAAGATCTTAGTCTTTTTGGTCTATTAAGTCTACCCAGTACTACATTTTGTACCTACTGAGGTCAACAGGATGCTTTCAGGAAGACCATTATCAACCCACAAATGCAGTTGAGACTTCTGTTCATGTTCCCAAGCAACCGGCTCTCGGTAATAAGAACAGAGAAGGATATTTCCTCTCCAGAGATGATGACATACAGCCATCATATCTAGTAGCCATTTAGAGCATGAAACGTTCATGAGCATTCAACGTCCAGGAATTTATTCAATTGCTTCTTAAGTTACCCAAGTTGGTACCTATCATGGAATCTTGAGCAAATGAACTCCACAATTTATTTACATGGGTATGAAGAAATAAATACATTTTATCCAAGAGAGCCGCCTTCATATTACACAATGAGGTCGGGGTTTCATTTTTCCCACATTTACTGAGATGCAATCTTTACCAAATAGGCCTTCCAAGAAATTATGCTTGGTCTTCTGGGTTAATTTTTTCCCCATATAGAGCAGTGTTTCTCAACCTTGGTGACTGCTGGCTGGGGGATTCTGGGAGTTGAAGTCCACAGGTCTTAAAGTCACCAACGTTGAGAAACACTACTATAGAAAATAGAGGATGGCACAAAAGGGTGGACCATCTTGGCTTGATCCTAAGCAAGAGGGAAATGTCAGGTATAATTTCTCCTAGTGACTTGTAGTGCCTTTAACATTCTTGGGGTAGTCCTCGGCTTCCAACCCAATTGGGACCAGAATTTCCATTCCGAAACAGGTAGTTTCTAAGTGAGTCATGCCTGTTTCAGTTGACCTTAGCCTCTTCCTTCTGTCCAATATAACAATCATATTTTTTTGAAGCTGCTTTGGGATGTGGTTGGAAAAAGAAAAAAAAGTGCTACTTACCACAGTGACTATATTTATATTTATATCTCAGGGTTGAACTGGCTTCTAGGTAATTTCTGAGCTTACTCTTCTTGCAGACATTTTATTACCAGTCTAGGTAACATCATCAGTGTAGTGGGAATGGAGAGCACTGGTGGTTCATCCTATCAGCCTTGAATGGGCATTGTACCTTTGATCATTCTTCTTTGTCTGATGCTGGCTTTTACTTAACTGGCTAATAATAATGTGATGAGAAAGTGTGTGTTTAGATCTATTTACCTCTTTTCTTCATCTTAACTGCCTCCTTTCTTGAGATGTAAGCAGTAGATGGAGCTTCTCACATTGTGTTTATGGATGGCTGATTCTAATAGAAGAGAATATTTCTAGCTCAGGAATATACTGTGAGTCCGTGGTGCTCTCTGAGCTTGGATGTTTTCTTGCAGACATTTTATTTCCCAACTAAATAACATCATCAATGCTAAAAAGGACTGGGCTTTGCTCTCTGTTTATATGCATGTGGCTTACCCTGGAAGTGTTGATGGGAGTATTCTTGGTGGTTCCTTGATTAAGCTGTGGTTTATTGACTTGGTAGTTCCTTGACTGGGGTATCATTTACTATTTGATGTTAATCTCTGTTTATCTGAATATAGATCGCTAGTCAGTTGTTGTGATCTTTTAGCTTTTGGGTTAAATTCATTTGGCTGATTCATCTGAGTGACAAACAATGAAATAAAGAACTATACTCCACCCCAAAAGCAGTCCAGGAAAAAGCAAATATTCCAATCAAGACTGGTAGGACAAGCTAGCAGATATTTTTAAAAAGCCAGCAAAGTCACTCCACCATGCACTGACAATGTTGCCTAGTGTTGGAAGAAATATCCTTCCNAGTTCAGTTCCAAGTGGGGAAAAAGACACTGGAAACATGGAGGCTGTTTGGAAAGATGGTTTAACGGTGGACAGAACCACAGGGCTTGGAGCTCCAAAGTGAAAAGGACGATCACACGCTTCAAGATGTTGGGTGAAGGAACAAAGATGCAAAGATGCTGAGACATCCTAAGTTATATACCCTCTGTTGGGCCCTACATTAGTATTTCCTGTTCCTATATAAGAAATATATCCCATTGGCTGTCAGGCTCTGAGGAGCGGGATTCTTAGCCAACTTTGTTGGCTTTGTCTGGACCACATGGCTTCACCTGAGTGCTGACTGATGCAATCTTCCCAGGCCATGTGGTGAGATGGGTAGAGGGCTTTGTTATGTAGAATACTCTAGCCTAGGCCTTAATGACCCGCCCATTAATAAAGGTGGGGTGAGATTCTGCTTCTGAGGTGAATTTCTGCTTCTGAGTTTCTGCTTCTCTTTTTAGGGAAAATATTATGCCTTTTTAATATTTCCTAGGATATTTCATTTTTCTAGGAGAGGGGTGGGTGCTAACTTCCGACCGGTCCCAAAATGTCTATAGGAAGAGAAGCAAGATTAGAAGAGCCAGCTCAACACCAAGAACACAACCTACAACAGTATTTTCTTTGGGTTTGGCTAGCAGTATTTTAAGGCCATCTCATTCATGGGCTGGAAACAAGAGGAAAGCAAGAATATGAAGGAGGATACAAGGGAGGGGCTAGGCATGATTGGATCACATTCAGGTTCATGTGGAGACCTGGCTGAATGTTGAAGGAAGGGATCACGTACAGGTAGTCCTTGACTTACAAAAATTCATTTGGTGACCGTTCAAATTGTTGGAAGAAATATCCTTCTGAGTTCAGTTCCAAAGGGGAAGAAAGACACTGGAAACATGGAGGCTGTTTGGAAAGGTGGTTGAATGGTGGACAGGACCACATGGCTTGGAGCTCCAAAGTGAAAAGGATGATCACATGCTTCAAGGTGAAGGAAAAGAGAATGAAGGCCAAGATGCTGAGAGATGCTTATATACCCTCTGTTGGGCCCCACCTTAATGTTTCCTGTTCCTGTGCAAAAAATGGCTGTCAGACTCCCAGGGGCGGGGGTCTTAACTAACTTTGTAGGCTTTGTCTGGACCACATGGCTTCACCTGAGTGTTGGCCAGATACAATCTTCTCAGGCCAGGTGGTGAGATGGGTAGAGGCCTTTATTATGTAGAATATTCTGGCCTAGGCCTTAATGGCCCATTAGCAAAGGTGGGGGGGTGTCTGAATTTCTGCCTCTGAGATGAGTTTCTGCTTCTGAGTCTCTACTCTTTTTTAGGGGAAATATTCTGCCTTTTTAATATTTCCTAGGAGATTTCAATTTTCTAGGAGGGGGTGGGTGCTAACTTCCTACAAAAGTTACAACAGCGCTGGAAAAAAATGACATGACCATTTTTCACAGCATAAAAATGCATCCCCATGATCAAATGGTCAAGATTCAGATATTTGGCAACTTACACATGTTTGTAATTGAGGAAGTGTCCTGGGGTCATGCAATCACCTTTTGCAAACTTCTGACAAGCCAGAAGAAATGGGGGATCCAGATTCACTTAACAGCCAGGTTACTAACAGAACAATTGCAGTGATTCACTTAACAGCTGTGGCAAGAAATGTTGTAAAATGGGAGAAAGCACACTTAACAACTGTCTCGCTAAGCAACAGAAATTTTGGGCTCAATTGTGGTTGTAAGTCAAGGACCACCTGTAATACTGGAGTTCTTGATTTTAAAGGAAGAAAAGCTACATGTAATTGAACATACATTTGCAAAAGAGCAGGTTTTAATAAGAGTAATAAGTAGAATTCCTTGAGAGGGGAAAGCTAATGGAAAAGGAGTTCAGAAAAGGTGGGAATTCCTGAAAGAGAAGATACTAAAAGCACATTTGCAATCAGTTCCAATGGACAAAATAATGAGGACAAAAAAAGAGGCCAATGAGGTAACTAAAAAAATCTTAGAAAAAATGTGAAAGCAGAACAGGGCACAGACCAGAAGTTTAAAAAAAGAAGAAGGGGGGAAAAACTCAGGTGAGGGGAATTAATGATTAAAACAAGCTGAATTTGGTAAAGGTTGTTAAGAACAATGAAAAGGAGGTTCTTTAAATAAGGTTTCAAAAAGAAGGAAAATGAAGGCTACAAAATGCAGACACCAAAGAAAAGAACGAATTAGGTTTTATTTCATTCCAATCTTCCAAGCAGAAGACTGCTATAAAGAAGAGAACAAAGCTTGAAATGGATAGAAATGTGGTCAAGGAATACCAGATTACTTTTAATTAGTTCAGGGACAGGTGCAGAATACGGTGAAAAAAGGAAAAAGAAAATGGTAGCCATGACATCGTAATATGATGCATATAAGAAACAGATGGAGCTTTGATTGCATCATAGTTCCTGCCCTCTTGACTTTTTTCTGACTGCAGCGTGGACACCCCTGAATGAAATAAAATCTTCAGGGTCCAATGAATTGCAATCTAGGGTACTGAAGGAATTTCCTCATCTTTAGATGAACCTCTATGCTTTTCTTTTCATGACCCTGTCATCCCGTGCTTCGGGTGGGGTCAGGATGATTGAAGCTGAGCATTTACAGGCCTGATGCCTTCCTGATGCCACTGCAGAGTTCTCAGCAGATATTTTCTCTTTGCGCTCTGATAAACATCTCTTGCTGCCTAAGGTTGTGTTATGTTCGAAAACACACGAGGTAGACCGGGTTCCAACAACAAAAGGTTTTATTCGAACAGTAGTCAGAATAGGCACACAACCAGAAAACGGTTCTATCTCGAACAGGTAGTCAGGACTAGGAACGGTTTGGCTTGCAGCCGCGCCAGCCTTTTTATAACAGGCTGGCCTGCTTGCTTTCAGCCTATGGCATTTCTTTAAAATTGCGCGGCCTTTCAGCAGCTCCTTGGATTGGTTCCTAGTGAACCATCCACTTCTTACTTTTCTGTACAATCAGAACAATAGCCTAGGATTAAACCACTTGCATATTGAACACCCCTTCCCTCTTAGTTTAGTCCTACGTGGTTACGTAGTCATGCAGGTAGGTGGAGTTCTCGAATCCGATTAGACTTGGCGCGGATTCATTCGCTCGTGAAGAATTCGACCGGTTTTCGGATGGGGTCTGCTTGTTTCCTTCCGCGATCTTCGCTCAGGAACCGTCTGGAAGGGTGAGTCAGCCATTTGCCGCGCCTGAGTTGCTATTAGTGCCGGCGGTTTCGCCGCTCCACCCGTATTCCAGATGGGCAGGGTGGAGCTGGCCTGGCTGGCCCGCTTCCGACGGGCTCTTCGTGCAAGTTCTCTTCAAACAGTGAGTTATTTATTTCTCTTTTTGGTTGGTAATATCGTTTGTTTTAGAGTTCTTAAACGTTCTTTATTAACTTCGCGCCTTTCGCCCCCCCTCCCTGGTTTGGGTGTAAATTTTGTATTGGTCGGCGATTTAGTTGTTGTGTCTGTTGGCCGTTCAATTATTCGGGATCGAAAGCTGGTCTATGTGCCGCTTCCACTGCCCTCGCATCGGTCCTACGTTAAGCGGTAGGCGATTTGGGGCCTGTAAGTTGGGGTCAATTTGTCCAGGTACGCCACAATGGTTCACGCTGTGGAATTTTTCGCGTTATACCAGTCGCCTAACTGAATTGCTAAACTTTGTGGGAGGAATGCAGGGGGGTTTTCTGGGTTAAAAATTTGGGTGTAAGTCTGTCAAGGATGGAGCGTAATTTTCGGTCCCATAAGTAAATTCCACTGGTGGGCACTTGTTAGTAACTGTTTACTGGCGCGGTATGTGTTGGAGTGTTAGTAAACGGTTTTACTTTTTGCTTGGACATCACCATTATGTCCGTCTTTTCTAGCCCTTCCTGTTGTGAATCGAAACCAATTCTCTCGGCCATCTGCCGATTTGCAAGCCGGATGGGCCGGCGCGGTATACGGGCATGCTCTGATACTAGGGGAGGCTAGGTATTGCTCGAATTGCCAAAGCTTGTGTAGTTGTGGTCCATGTCGCCGAGACGGCAAGACGTCCGGTAGACCGCCTGCCGTGGGAAAAGTTCGTCTAATTTTTTTTAGTGTTTCTGTTGTCGTTGATGGTATGATTTTACCTCAAGCCAATTTTGAGCGCTAGCGGCATCACGACACAAGAACAAGGTTTATGCCCTTTGGTTGGAACCCCGCCAAGTCTATATGGGACTTCCAGACCATGGTCCCCAGGGTCTCCCCCAGTCCCTGATCGGGTTGCTTTTGGGGGGGAGAGGTCTGATTTGCTGGCATTTTATGGGCAAGAGTTCATCCCCAATACATCTATGTCCTTATCAATGCCTGCCCACCAACATAGCTCCTGGCCAGGCTTTTCATTTTAAGCATCCCAGGGTCGACCCGTCGTGCAACATCCCTAGTACTCTGGGGCATGCAACTTGGCCTGGAATGACCACCCGATCTCCCACAGCAAACACCCCTTAGAATAGAATAGTTCAGTCTGTTTCTGGACCGGAACGGTTTAAAAGTTTCAGTTTTTTGTGTCTCGAGCCAGCCTTATCCTAGCCCAGCCAAGATACCGGGCAGTCATGAGTCCTTAGCGGTGGGCTGCTTGCGGACATCATACGGAGATGGGTAGGATCGGGAACAAGTCTCATATTATGCAGCGGATGTCATTGCTGGTGCGGGTCTTCCTCAGTAAGTTGGTATGGTGCTCCTGCTCAAAGCGTCCGCATGGAATTTGTTTTCCACTGGTCGAATGCGTCAGAGGTATAGGATTAGGCTGCAAGGAACTCTGGACATCTAGACAATTCTTCGGTCGACAGTATGTTTAGCGTCGGCTTTGTTTCCCGCAAAATCCCAACAATGAGTTGTGTGTCGCGATCTACAATTTGAAAAAACCCCCCCGTACAGCATATTCATGGAAGCCATTTTACTCCAGCGAACTATTGCTAGGGCTTCCCTGTTCCAGTTGACCTGTAATTTCGTTCAGTCTTTGACTTAGAGTCCTAGAAATATAATGCGACGGGTGCTTCTCTGCATCAGGGAGTTCGGTGGTGGCTTAGGACGGCACCTACTGCAATATGGTGAAGCGTCGCAGGTCATCTTGAAATGGCAGTGTGTTTGCTAATTGGTTGAGAACGTTAGTGGATTGTTAGCAACTTTTATATTCTGGAAAGCCTTCCTTCTTTTGCTACCGCCAAGTCAGCAGTTGCTGTTTTTATCTAAAAGACGTTGTGTAACGGTCAGCTATAGTGGCCTTGTTTGGCAGAAAATACAGTGATAGAAATTAATAAGTCTAAAAAGGCTTGTAGTTCTGCTGTTTTGTTACTCGTTCAGGTGCGCTCTGTATTGCCTTGACTTTCTTATCTGTGGGGTGGAATGCCGCTCACCGTCCTATGGAGTAGCCTAGAAATCAACGCTTTTTTTCATTAGGCAGCCATTTTTCCCTTTTTTACTTTACGGGCCAAGATTCCCTAAATTGGTGTTAGTACTCTGTGAGTCTTTTTTAAGTTGATGTTTCGTCTCTGGCCGAGATTAAGACAGTCGTCGAAATAGGGAACTACCCCTTGTTAATGCCATGTAAGGAGGCGTTTCCATCAGACCCTGAAAACCGCCCGGTGCCACGACTTACTCCAAAGTTGGAAGTTTGGTGGCATTTGAATGCGCCCCTTGTGTGTGACTATGGTTTGCGCTTCTGCGTCTCTGGGTCCACTGGAAGTTGCTGAATAAGGCTTGTGGCCAAGTCGCAGTTTAGCAAAAATTTTGCCTTTGCCTAGGGAAAGTGGAGCAAATTTGACATACTTGGTACTGGGGTATGCGCTGTGGTCTGTAAGCATGGTTCAGGGTTGCTTTATTAGTCACCCACAGATCTAAATGGACCGTCAGGTTTATGGGGTGTAACAATAGCGTTTCCCCCATTTGGCATGATTCCACTGGTTTAACACCCCCTGGGCTACTAGTTTTCAGTTGTTCCTCCTATTTAGTTTAGTGCAAAGGAACTCGTCTGGCTTTTAAATCTTTCTTGGGGCTATCTGGGGATCTAGGCTAAAAGGAGAATAGGGTTTCCCCGTACTGGCCCAGTGGCCGTCAAAAACGTCTTAGGAATTCGCGATGAGGTCATCTTCGCACAATTGAGGTGGTAGTTTACTCGCGACCCCGGTTCATCCCCCGATGCCCAAGGGTGCGAACCATTCGATGCCCAGGAGGCTCGGTCTGTCGCGGTCGTACGATGGTTAAGCGGGCATTATATTAGGAAGTTGCTTATCAGTGACTTAAAAATTGTCCCTGCCAATTACAGGGATCTGGGTTCCCTCTGGATAGTTCCTTTAGAGTCAAAGGTTGTTTTTGTAAGTGTACTGGATTTGATTGTCTGGGATCAGCTTTTTATGGTATTCCCAAGGAACACCATCGAAAGGAAAAGACCCCGGGTCCACCTCCATATTCACAGGGGCTCCCTTTCGATGGTTACAGTCACTTTAACCTTCTTGCCGCCATTATCCCGTCTGGGCACTTTTCTAATAGTGACCGGTTTGGTGTGGTATTGGGCTCGGTTTCTCGTCTGTTGCCATCTTTCTCTCTGCTGTTTAGGCTCGGCTCGTGCTGGGAGGATTTCTGCGTCTCGTGGGCTATAGTTTCTTTATTCCTGCGAGACTTTCTCGATGGTGCTCCGCATACGTTTTTTACAGTACTGCAGATAGCATCGAGAAATCTGCATTCGCTCCGGGCAATGGTTTCGCTCGCAGCCAGCGCCATTCCCGCAGCAATTATCTTCTTCTAGTCGCTCTTTATTTATTTGCGAGCACGACGGGTGGAACCTCGTCGTCTTCCTCGCTTGTGGATTCGGTATCTCTCTCGACTCTCTCGAACATGGGTGGTGGTGGTGGTAGGCTGCTTCCTTCTTTAGTTGGGGTCTCCTTTTGCCATTTTTGTTCATTATTTTATTCATTTGACCGCGCGATTTTCGTTTGCGGCTCTTGCGGCGGCGGTGGCTTCCGTCGATTGCCTTCGGTTCACATGATATTGGTTGTTAACAGCCTTTAACTTTGTGACTGTAAAGTCTCTGAGTCCTAATACCACGCCGACTCTCTGTCATTGCTTCGTCGATGATTGAGAAAATCGGCACTCACCTCCTATTTGCCGTAGAGCAGCCACGAAGATCGGCGACGGTCTCCCCCATCTCGCTGGTCATCTGCGGGTAGAATTCCTGGCGCTGGCTTATAAGTTTGACACTACCGGAGGCGTGTTGCTTTGAGGATTCTTGGTAGTTCTGGGCCAACGTTAGTTGCTTAACGTCTCGGGGCTTTCGCAAGGGCTTGGCCCATTTTAAAAACCGTTGGTCCGCAAGTGGGTGAGGACTACAGCTCGCCTTGCGTTGTTCGAGATGTCATACCATTCCAATTGTTTTCCAGATACATCTGGAGAGCGATGGCCATGTGTATGTCCCAATCCTGCATCGTTCGGGTTGAAGGTGGGGCGGTGGCGTTGCTTCCCATCGACATCTGCTGGCTGTCTGGCTTCTATCACCGCTGGTGGCAGGTTTCCGCCGTTCAGGACGATCCCACCTTCGTTCGCCAGTGTTATGTTCGAAAAACACGAGGTAGACCGGGGGTCCAACAACAAAGTTTTATTCAGAGCAGTTAGTCAGGAAAGGAAACGGTTTGGCTGCAGCCGCAGCAGTCCATCTTTCTCTATAAGAGTGGCACTGGCTTTGCTTTCAGCCCCTATGGCTATTTCTTTTAAAATTGCCGCGCCTTCGCAGGGTGGCAGCTCCTTGGATTGGTTTCCTAGATGTAACCATCCACTTCTTACTTTTCTGTACCAATCAGAACAGTAGCCTAGGATTAAACCACTTGCATATAGAACAGGTTGAATTCTCAAACTTCCAAGGTAAGAGTCCTCACTTCTTGGCCACTGTGCTGCTCTATGAACCTCTATGCATTATTTTTGAGAAATTCTGAAGAATGGGTGAAGTGGCAGGCAACTGGCGGATAGCAAATTTATTTCATTTTATAATAGTTCAGAACTGACCATCTCCCTCACAGATATATTCAGGGCGGCATACAATAAAATATTTTAAAAATACATAAAAACAGAATATAAAATTTAAAAAATATTGTTTTGTGCTCAAAAAGAGAGGGGAAGGATGCAGGAGATAATGGAGAATTCAGTCTGACTTCAATATCTAGAAAGACTGAAGAATTCAATTTGGAAGCACTGGAATGCAATAATTCCACCAGTCAGCATGGTTATGTTAGGAAGACATTTTAATCAACCTTTTTTTTTTTTGATTGGCTAAGTTTATTAGTAGACTGTGGGAATGCTAGACGTAGCATATCTTGTTCTCAGCAAAACATTTGTCAATACAACATTCAGAAAAGGAAACAAGTGTGGACTTGATAACATGCCAATTAAGTGGATTCATAGCTAACTTAAATATTTATGCTTAAGCATGTTTATCAATGGTTTCATTAAATTGGATAGATGTATCAAGTGGGATAGTATCATGGTATTCAGTCATAGGGCTTGTAATCTTCATTAATTCTTGGCATGGTTGTTGATTGCCTGATGCAGCTGCCAGAAAGACAAATGCAATTTTGCATTACATCAATAGGAATTTATTGAGCACAAGCAATAATAATCTCAATTTAGGCTGCTCTGATTTATCTAATTCCATTTCAGGTTCTGACCCCACTTCTGGATACTGTACTTGTTGAATAATTCAGACAAATGGGCAGGCTTGAGGTAAGCTAATGAGGAGGGATAGGCATCTAATAACTAAACCCTATGAGATAAAAGGTTTAGGGAAGAGAGGGCTTAGCCTGAAGAAAAGAGAACCGAAAGGGAATAGAATACAAGAAGTCCTCGCCATGCACTAAATAACTAAAAAACAGGTAGTCCTCGACTTATGACCACAAGTGAGCCCAACATTTCTGTTGCTAAGTGAGACAGTTGTTAAATGTGCTTTGTCCCACTTTGCAACCTTTTTGTCACAGTTATTTAGTGAATCACTGCAGTTGTTAAATCAGCAACATGGTTGTTAAGTGGATCTGGCTTCCCCATTGACTTTGTGTCAGTGGTCCAACAAAACCAGATCCCAATCTGAGACAGGCATTTTCTCAAAAGTTTCTTTTTATTGGAAGTCATACTGGCACATCTGGGGAAACCCGAATCGGAGACTTCTGAGTTTTTCCTTCAGTAAACCAAAAATCAAAACCCAACCCCTGCACCCATCAGTCCATCACATGGTCCAATCACCATCTGTCCCAACTTGAGACATCCCTTCAACCACTCTTCCTCCAGGTGCAGGAATAACATGACCTTGACAGAAAAGAAGAATGCTATTGTGTCTACTACTAACACTCTAAACACCCCCCTATCTAATTTCCCAGGCACAGGAATGTGGCAGCAGGGAAGCTTCTAGTGTTAATAGGGCTTTCAAAGTGACTTTGTTTATCAGAAGGTCACAAAAGGGAATTATGTGACCCTGGGGACACTGCAACCGTCATAAATTGTATTATTTTATTACTGTACCCTATGACTATTATTAAGCATTGTACCTCATGATTCTCGCCTCTTGACAAATGGATCTTTTCTTTTATGTTTAAGGCCCGGTCCCACTGGCTGACGGACGCAAAACGTATGCATAAAGGACACAGCGGAACGAGGACAAATTTGGCGTGGCTCCATCTGTTGTCATCCGCTCCAAAAAGGTGGCAAAAATTTGCATAAGCAGAATGGAAAAGAACGGAAAAGAATGGACGTGGGTAGTATGTAGCGGGAAGTTAAACGGATGTCATCGGAAGCCGAGCGAGATGAAAGCAGATGGAAGCGGATGCACCTCCGAAGGGGTTCCGGGGAATTTCGAAGCGGATGCATAGCGGAAGGGCGGATGCATAGGCGATGAAGCGGATGCATCACGGACGCCTATAGGAAACCAAAGGGATGCCACGCGGATGTATATCGGATGGCAAAGCATTCACTGCGCATACGGGAGTATGAATTGGTATCAACTCCACGGATATAAAAGGATACAGCACGCCATGCAGTCGCATACAGGGGAAAGACGTGCTGCCACATACATCTTGAGCAGGAACACCATGGTTCATCAGTCAGGCAAGAGAGGAAGTCCGTGCCTACTCGTCAAGCCCTGCAAGGTGAAGAAGGCCAGAACCAGCATCCCACCCCCTGGCACTGACTCTGAAGCTGCTGCTGCTGTGGTGGACCAGCCCCAAGGCCCTCAAAGCCTGCTGGTGAGGCCCTGCCTGCTCAAGCCCCTGAAGGCCCTGCTGAAGCCCCTGCCAGAGGAAAGAAGAGGCAAGGGAAGGAGAAGGGAAAGAGAAAACAGTAACACAATTTCCGAGGAGCATGAAGATGAGGTGCTGAATGGCTGAGGGAGAACGAGTACCTCTGGAGAAAGAGCCACAGACTGTATCGGGACACCAAGAAGAAGCAGGCAGCTTGGAGAGACATGGCAGAGAGCCTGGGGTACACTGCAGAAGTACTCCTTGGATGGTGAAAGCACACATGCACACCTGGTATGGCAAGCTACACCTCAAAAAATCCAGGCCAGGCGCTGTCAGCTAAACTAGACGGGAGATGTAACTCGTATGGCCAACGTGTCGTTTCCTGGAGGGATGAGATCGCCACCCCGGGAGGACAGCCCCTCTGAGAAACCCATCTCCCTGCAGACAGCCCACAGACAAGCCAGTCCTCTTCCCAAGCCAGGACCAGCGAGCCTATCCAGGCAGGTGGTCCTTCAGGGACCCACAGCAGAAGACCCCCATCAACAGCTGCAACTCCCCATGCCTGGCGGACTTGGAGGATCCCGTGGAGAGTGACGCCAAAGCTGTCACATAAATGGAGGAAGAAGCAGCAGCCACCAGAGGCCAACCACTCCCACCTCCAGCTCCAGAAGACACAGGCATAGAGGCAGGTGGAGGGCCAGGACCACAGTGTGCTGTTGAAAGATCAGGGACACAATGAAGACCAAGCACAGAACTTCTCCTTTCTCAGCTGTTGCCACTGCAACATCCCTCGACTGAGGAAAGCCCTTCAATCACCTACATGAGCCAGACCCTAAGGGACCCTGCCCGAGGCCCAGTAACGCAGGTGATGAAGCAGAAAGGATACACACTTTCTGCACAACCCTCAAGGCCCAGCTTGAAGCTGCTCCTACCCAATCAGGTCTGCTCCCCACCCAAGGCGATAGTGAGTATCCACGGTTTCCCACACCTCACCCTACCAAGGCTTTGACTACCAGGATTCCAGAGCACTTCCAGTCCAGGCCGTTCATGGACGCGCCACGACGGCACCCAGCCTGGCCAGACCAAGCCCCACTACACTCCTCCCAACCCTCCTCCACCCACATCCAAGCCTGTCATGGACAATCTGTCATCAGTAATTGGGGCCTGACATCTCAAGTCCTGATGAGGGGCCTTAACCTCACAGGACTGAGTCAGCCTACATACTCGCTTCCTGACACACCACCACTGTTGTAACCCCTCGGGGCCAAGCAAACCCATGGTGGCTCCCAGACGCAAAACACTCACAAGCCACAGCCACCTCCACAGTCCTGCCCGCTTAACAAGCTGAGACCAATGGACATGACTCAAGTGACTGAAGAAAGTGTCAGAGACCTGAGTTGTTTACTTGTTAAGTTTTAATTTGCTTGTTTACTTGGTGTTG
Source organism: Laticauda laticaudata (assembly GCA_004320025.1). NCBI lineage: Eukaryota > Metazoa > Chordata > Lepidosauria > Squamata > Elapidae > Laticauda > Laticauda laticaudata. The sequence continues at coordinate 15,629 of BHFT01028526.1, forward strand.
ATTTTGCTTATTTAATACAGTCATGAGCAAAGTTAGCCTAGAAAGTTTATCTTTGCTTAAGACACTTAATACAGTCTCTCACTTGGTCATTTTGCTTATTTTGAGTTAGTTTATGAGAGAAAATATAAAAAGGTTATCTTTGCTTAAGACCCTAGTTTAACTTAGTTTCATCTTTTAACATAATAAACGTGTTGAAGGTGAAACTTTGAAAAAATAGTTAAGCCTTTGCATGCTGTTGTGTGGATAGATTACAGTCAGTTTGGGTGGGAATAGATAAAACCTCCAGTGCAACATAGTGGGACTGTATGGTCCACCATCCCAGCGATTCAGATGATCTTTCTCCTCCTATATTATAGAAATAACTGTTCCCGCTATGGGGCCTTACTGTTTATTACTGAGCATGACATCCTAGAATATACTAAATACATTCCCCAGATACAAACCGTTCTGTTCCATTTTTGAATACTTTATATACGAGAACTAGACTATCCCTCTTTCTATTTCGTGCATTGTAGAAGTTCCGTGTACCTTTGGTTTCCTCCCTCTTCTCCTTTTCAGCCTGCAGCGGATGTGAGTTGAGGGGATGGCCCAGAGGATGCAGAGATATACAGCAGATGTTTAACGATGAATAATGGACATAACGAACGTTTGTTGCCCATATATGGTCGGCGGATGTACAGCATACGCGCGGAAAGTTCAGACCGTTTCACGAAGTTTTGTGCGCTCAAAACTTTCCTTGCGTTGATGAAATCGCAGTGGATGGATCCTCGATCGTGATTGGCGTATGAAACACGTATGCAGTTGAGTATACAAGGATGCATAGGTTTTCCAATGGATGGCAAGCTTTTTTTTACGTTTTACATCCTCTTTGCATCCTTAAGTGCAGTGGGACCGGGCCTTAACCGAGAGCATTTGCACCAAGACAAATTCCTTGTGTGTCCAAACATACTTGACCAATAAAGAATTCTATTCTATTCTATTCTATTCTATTCTATTCATAAATATGAGTCGGTTGCCAAGTGTCTGAATTTTGAATCATGTGTCCATCAGAATGCTGCAGTGAATGTAAATCACCTTTTTCAATGCCGTTGTATCTTCGGTCACAAAATGAACTGTTGGAAGTTGAGGACTACTTGTAGCAGTTTTCAAGTGTTTGAGAGGATGTTACAGAACAGGTCAAGCATAGCATAGGTATCTCTTGGTGGTGGAGGTAGCAGCCACCACCATTCATTTGACATTTTCATTTTACATGCATTGTAAGAGGAAGAGAGGTGATATGGTAGTTAGAATGCAGTATTGCAGGCTAACTGCCCACAGCCAGGAGTTCGGTCCTGATGGGCTCAAGGTTGACTCAACCATCCATCCTTCTGAGGTGAGTAAAATGAGGACCAGAGATGGTGTTCAACAGGTTCTGACCAGTTCTGGAGAACTGGTAGCAGAAATCTTGAGTAGTTTGGACAGCAAATGCCACCTCTGACTGGCCCCACCCCATCTATTCTCTGCCTCCTGAGACCCAGCTCATCGGCTGGGTCTTTTGTTGTCCTGCACAGGAGAACGGAGCTGGAAAGCAGGTTAGCGGGGTGGGGAGAGAATGGGATTGTGCAGTAACCTTTCCCCAAGAGTGCAGTGGGAATTAAGATTTTACAGTATCCTTCGCCTGCCACACCCACCAAGCCATGCCCACTAAGCCATACCATGCCCGCCAAACCACGTCCACAGATAGTAAGATTTTTTTGAATCTCACCACTGATGAGGACCCAGATTGTGGGTAACATGCTGGCTTGTTATACAGCCCAGAGAGTACTGTAAAGCACTATGCAGCAGTATATAAATCTAACTGCTATTGTAGGATGCATGTAAAAATACTCAGGGCTTTGAGCACCAATCAAGATTGCAAGATTACTTTCCGGAACCCCCTTCCTGTGAAGGCGTTTGGAGCCAAGGCCTGTTCCTTACCATCCTAAAAAGCAGGACATAGAACAATGGAGATAAGTTCCAAATAGGGAGAAAAAAACATCAGAATTTAAGAATGCTTGGACTGTGGAACCAATTCTCAAGTCTTGTCTATTGCTGAATGTCTTCAAGCAGAGCTGGATTTATTCCTGGGGAGGACGCCTTAGTTTGGATTCTTTTGTGATCTGCTATGATTTGAATTCCTTTATGGTTGCCAGAACTCGAAGTCTGGATTCTGTACTATTCGTCCTCTCTCTGTTCAGCTTCATTCGATGATGCAATTGTTAAGGAGACAAACTCTCCTATTTTTCTTGCATGCTGCACATTTTATGCACTTCTTATTCCTTCTCCATCTTTATTTTAGCTGAGAAAGAAGCCATAACTTTTCCCCCTTGGGCTGTTGTTCCATCTCCTTTTTTTTTTTAGTCTTTTCTGACACAAAGATTTTCAAACCCAGGTACAGAAAACGGCACACATTTTTCCCAGAATTGCTATTTTATAGATCTGTACATGCAGGAATATTATAATATTGGCAATTTTATCATCTGGAGGCTAGCCACATCTGAAGCATATTTTTTAATGGCAGCCCTTTCGTGTTATTAATATAAAAACCATGGGTTAACAATACTCTTTGAGGGGAAGGTGAAATTCACTATACCTCCTTAGCAATTAGGTTTCACCAATGAATGTGTGAACCAAGCAAAAAAAACCTTGTGTTGCATGAACATACAGGTGGCGGGAGGGGGGGGAGAGGAGAGAATGAGAGCCTCTAGCAATCCTTTCTCCAATTAGCGTACTTCTGCATTAAAAGCAGAGAGAGGGTGAATTCTTGCTCCTCTCTTTAAATTATAGAGAAATAAATCTAAAAAAAATCTCTTTCATGTGATTCTAAATATATCCTCAATTTCCTTTAAACTGGAATTAAAAGAAAATTGACTGCATTTTTCTTTTCTTGCCTCTGTCTAATAAATACTTGGATTATACTGGATGGAGAAGCAGAAACATAAAAACAACCACCTTATCTCACATATTTTTCTCTCCTTTCTTTCTCATCCTTTCTCTCTCACACACATATACAGTAGAAACGTTCCTACAGTGCAGGCAACACTACCTAGCCATGGAAAAAGAAGGTTACAGATCCTCTTAATCCATATGTATCCATTTGAATACGATTCTCTTGTTCTGTATAATATATTTCATTTATACATATCTTGATATCCTCCACACCTTGCACTGGGGAGAGGAGGAATTGCATGTTTTACTATGCAGGCCACTATCATCATCGCTGTGCTGTCTGAGTTTTACTTTGCTCTAAAAATTCTCTGTCCATTTTTCAGGGCTGTCTTCTTTCCTCTTGGTTTCTGGTCAGCAGGAAATACCGTAAATTCTCAAAACGTGATCAGGGATGTCACTTTATAGAGCAATCAGTGGCCAGGGATATGGGTTTGAAGGAAGTTGCTATTCAATAAAGGAAGGTCAGGTTGTCACGGCCATATTCACACCCTTGTCTAGAATTAAGCTCTCCTCAAAAGCATCTTGTATTATTTTTGATGATTAAGGGGACATCCTGTTGAGTGGCCTTAGTGTTTTGCTGCTTGGGCTATAAATCAGTGTCTGAGTTCTGGGCACAAATTGTCTGTCTTGAAGCTTGATGGGAAAAGATGCTCTCCATGCAGAACTCCTGAAATATATTCTGAATGTGCATGTAAAAATGGTGATGGCAATTCACAGAAATTTGTTTATTTTTATTTTTTATTTATTTGATTTTTCAATTGCTTACAAGATAATAGGTATAAGTATAAACAGGAAATAGGTATGAATAAATGGGGACAATAGAACAGGGATGGTAGGCACAATTGTGCACATGCATGCCCCTTACAGGCCTCTTAGGAATGGGGTGAGGTCAATGGTGGTTAGTTTGAGGTTAAAGGAATGGGGGTTAAAGGATGTAACAACAGAGTCAGGTAGTGCATTCCAGGCATTCACCATTCTGTTGCTGAAGTACTTTCTGCAATCAAGTTTGGAGAGGTTTACATCAAGTTTGTATCTGTTGTGTGCTCTTGTATTGTTGCGGTTGAAGCTGAAGTAGTCATTGACTGGTAGGACATAGCAGATAATTGTAGCAGATAATTTTGTGTGCTACGCTTAAGTCTAACCATAGGCGGCATAATTCAAGGTTGTCCAAGCCCAAAATTTTAAGCCTGGTGATATAGGATATTCTATTGAAAGCAGAGGAGTATAGTACTCTTCTCATGAAATACTTCTGGACTTACTCAGTTGTGTTAATGACCGATATACAGTGCGGATTCCAGACAGATGAGTTGTATTTGAGTATTGGTCTAACACTAAATGTTGGCTTTTTATTTAGCTCTGTCTGTTTAATACATACAGTTCTGCAGCAGTCTGCATGTTGTGTTCATGTGACTCTTTTACCTGTACTGGACTTAACAGAATAACAAAATAACAGTGTCGGAAAGGATGTCCGAGGTCTTCTAGTCTAACCCCCTGGTCCAGCACTAGACTCTATACCAGAGGTCTCCAAACTTGGCAACTTTAAGACTTGTGGACTTCAACTCCCAGAATTCTCCAGCCAGCTCTGCAAAACATAAAAGCACCGAACCAGTCGGTACACTGGTCGAATCCCACCTCCGAACACGGGTCAGTTTAACTAGTAACATGGGAGGCTAAAATGTGGAATTGATATTTGTGGCTCTGAGTTATTTGAACACAGCTTCTGAGAGAAAGCATAATGGTGACATGCTGACTTGGGAATTCTGGGAATTGAAGTCCATATGTCTTAAACTGGCATGATTGAGAAATACTGGGATAAACCATAAGGGATGGAAGGTGGTCCCTCTGCTTGGAAAGAACACCACTATCCTGCAAAGATGGCCCTTCCTGCCTCAACAGAATAGGTTTTTACTCATCGGGGTTTTGACTGAAGGACTAATTTAAATCACTGACTAATGTAGCTGAGTGTTTTTTTTACAGTAGAGCTGAATGATGATTTTCTAGGGAAGGCCCATAACTGAATATTTTGGCCAGGGCAGGGTTTTTCCCCAAATTATCTGGGAGAGGTGCAATCAGAATAAAAAATAAATTTAATTTACTGTGCTTTTCTGTCAGGTAAATTTAAGATCTCTACTTGAAACCTAAGATTAGAAAAGGGGGAGGAAATCTAATTTGCCTACATTTCCATGTTCTCAGCAAATCTACCATAATTATCCATTTGGAGGTTAAATAGTTTGTCCTTTTTTTCAGAGGAAACACAGTGCTATATTAGTTTATTTTTTATATCTATTTATCTATCTATCTATCTATCTATCTATCTATCTATCTATCTATCTATCTATCTATCTATCTATCTATCTATCTATCCTGACTTTATTATTTTTATGAATAACTCAAGGCCACGAACATACTTAATGCTCCGTCCTCTTCCTATTTTCCCAATAATCCTGTGAAGTGGGTTGGGCTTAGGGAGAGATAGTCTCCTGGGGATTAACCCAGTTAGCTTTCTAGCCTGGTGTCTTCACCATTGACCCAACATGTAATTAAAAAATATGTGGAATGGAATGGAATAGAATAGAATAGAATAGAATAGAATAGAACAGAATAGAACAGAATAGAATTTGTAATTATTGCTCTTTATGTATTTAATACTTTTATCTTGCTTACGTTAAAAATAACAGTGGCGGATTCTTAAAGAGGGTACACACTCAAGGATGCAAGGCACCCAGCTATGCACCAATTTTCCAGTTTGACTGGCAGCTCACCAGAGAAAGCACTTTCATCCCACAAAATGTAGTGTTTTTGTACTTTGGTTTCCATCACTGGGAAGAACAATCCATAGCTACCTCAGAGACCAACCCACATAGCTAGGCAAGGGTGTTAGTTTGCACAAGCCAGGTGACAATGTATGACAGGGCAGGGAGACAGAGGCGGGGATGTCTGCAGGGAGGGGTCCAAAAGTCAAGATGGCATTGTGATATATGTAAAAAAAAAAAAAAAGGCAGGGTTTTGATCCCCTGGTTGTTGCGGTCACCATTTTGACTTTTTGGAAAGCCCCCTTGTAGAGACCCCCATTAATCAAGAAAGGGTCTCAGAGGCGGGGGGCAGTTAGTATTAACCTCCACCTAGCCCCAGTGCGCATTTTGCCCCAGAGCAAAGAGCAAACTCCTATGGAAAATAGTAGGGAGCCTGCTTTTTGGATACTTGCCTGCAGGTGGCACCCTGGATCTATTAAAGCGGTGTTTTCTTCAACCTTGGGAACTTTAAGATGTGTGGACTTCAACTCCCAGAATTCCCCAGTCAGTTCTGTATGGGAGTTGAAGTCCACACACCTCAAAATTCCCAGGGTAGAGAAATACAGTACTATATTAAAAGATGGGAAAGAGCGGAGGTTGGTATTCAGTAGGTTCTGACCAGTTCTTGGAGAACGGGTAGTGGAAACTTTGAGTAGTTCAGAGTATCAGCAAATACCACCTATGACTGGAGATTTTATAGTATCCTTCCCCTGCCGGGCATTTGAACTTGCCCTCCATAATTTGTGATTGCTCTTAATCCCCTATGACTGCACTGATGGGTCCTTGTTCTGCTTCCTTTTGAACCCCATTGGCCTTTGTTCCTTATAATGACCTGTTTCTTCTTTCCTTCCCAACAGCCTTTCAAGATCCCCTTTGCAAAAATTCATCAGCTAGAGAAATCTTTTGGTCGAATTTCTTTTGGCAGTTTCACCAGCCACCAGCTGGTGAGTAAGAATCTAAGTAAACTTCTGCTGAGTTAGGTTACCCTTTTTCTGCTTCTTCTATCCACAATCAGCTGGTTTAATGCGAGCAGGAAGACTCCACAAGAAAAGTTTTAAGGACTATCAGTGGTGAATGGTCACCTTTAGGAGCTGTTGGCAACCATAGTCCAAAATTGCGAGCAGAATCATGGAGAAAGACTCCTCCAGTCACTGACTGGGTTTATATAATGCACTTGCCTAAGCCATGGTTTTTAATCATAGTTGAATTAATAATCATTGTTTAAATTCAAGTATGGCACAGCACCATATACCCCGGTGTTGTCAGCCCTTCAAGGCAGTCAAGAGAAGAACAAATCATGAGAACCAATACAGGTAATCCTCAATTTACAACCACAACTGACCCCAAGGTTTATGATGCTAAGCAAGACAGTTGTTAAGTGAGCTTTGCTCCATTTTATGACCTTTCTTCTGTTGGAAGAAATATCCTTCTAGGTTCAATTCCAAATGGGGAAGAAAGACACTGGAAACATGGTGACTGCTTGGAAAGATGGTTTATTGATGAACAAGATGGGTTCCTGGGCAGAAAGAAAAGGGAGAGATGCTGAGAATCCCTTGGTTTTATGCCCTCTGTTGGGATTTGAATTTGAGCATGTATTCTGATTGGTGGTCAGACTCCCGTGTGGCCATGTAGGGGCAACTCTGTAGGCTGTCCTGAGTCCCAGGCTTGGTTGAGCCTTGCTGGATGATGACGTAATGAAAGGGCTTTGGGCAATTCCAATTCTTATTTTGGCTCTATCTGGAGAAGATCTTTTTTAGAGTAGAAGTTGTGGGAGCATCATCACTTGAGACTTTCAAGAAGAGATTGGACTCCCATCTGTCAGAAATGGTGTAGGGTCTCCTGTTTGGGCAAGGGGTTGGACTAGATGACCTACAAGGTCCCATCCAACTCTGTTGATTATCTGTTATGTAAAATAACAGGCCAGAGTAATGGCTCATTACCAAAAATGGAGGGCTGAGTTTCTGAGTTTCTATTTTTCTTTTTAGGAGAAATATTCTGCCTTTTTAGTATATCCTAAAATATTTCATTTTCCTAGGAGAGGGGTGGGTTTTTACTTCCAACACTTCCCAGAGTTGTTAAATGAATCAGTGCAGCTGTTAAGTTAGTAACAAAGTTGTTAAGTGAATCTGGCTTCCCCACTGACTTTGCTTATCAAAAGGTTGCAAAAGATAATCACATGATTCCAGGATGCTGCAACTGTGAAAAATATAAATCGATTTCCTAAATTTTGCCTGAATTTTGATCATGTAACTATGGGGATATAGCAATCGTCATATGTATGAAAAATGGTCATAGGTCACTTTTTTCAGTGCTGTTGTAACATTGAATAGTCACTAAACGAATTGTTGTAAGCGGAGGGCTACCTCTACTACCTTTGCAGTTAAGATTATAGTGTCAAAATCTTGCAAGTCTGAAGGTATTTCTCCCCTCCGTGACTTTTACTTGTCAGAAAACTAAGGAAATGTCTTCTGAGATGCTTCCTGTTTTTCCTTTTTTGGTTGAGATATGATGGTATGATGGATGACTCAGCCTCCTGGATTCCTGTCTCCCAAGGCCATTCCCACAGATCATTAAATTTGTAGAAAGTCTGGCTCACTCAACATTCTAAGCCAGAGGTGTCAAACTCAAGGCCTATGGGCCAGATCCGACCCGCGGGGTACTTAGATCTGGCCTGCAGGGCTGCCCTGGAAACAACACAAGACCAGCCCGGAGCTTACAGTGGGCAAGCAAAACAAACTAAAAACAAAACAAAGGAGAAATGTTTCCCCTTTTGCATTTGGGCATCCAAGAAGGGACAGGAAAGGAGAAAGGGAAAGAGGAAAGACAAAGAAAAAGAAGGAAAGATGGGAAGAGAGCAAGGAAGGAAAAAGGGGAAGGAAGAAAAATGAAGGAAGGAAAAAGAAGAAAAGGAAAGAAGGGTAGAAGGAAGGAAGGAGATTATCATGAGAAGGGGGGAGGGTCTGAAGGAAGCCCTACCTTCGGACTTGGCCACCACAGGTGCCCCCGATACAAATGACATCGAGTTGGCCACACCCACCCTGCCCTCCCAAACACAGCCCTGATGCGTCCCTCAATGAAATTTAGTTTGACACCCCTGCTCTGAGCCATAAACAAGCAAATTGCATTTGGGATTAATGTTTGGTGTGGCTACAGCCATTCTTTTATTCCCTTGTGGGATTTTTATTTTCCATTCAATTGTTTCCTAGTTTTCTTGGCAAAGTTTAGGGCTGAGAGAAAGTGACTGGTCCAAGGTCACCCAGCTGGTTTCATGCCCAAGGCAGGACTAGAATTGACAGTCTCTCAGTTTCTAGCCTGATGTCTTAACCACTGCACATTGTATCTGGTGGTAGAACTCCATAAATAATTTGAAAAAATTCTTCTCCCTGCTGAATAGCTCCCTCAAACCTAGAATCCTGGATAAAAATAGAGCTTAGCAACTCAGCTATGCTGAGTTTAAGGGATAAATTGCAGTCTTGCAGAATAGTTCTACAGGGTCCAGAAAACATTACTAAACACAAATTCTTCATCTCTCTTGCAATTTTGGACTTATGATGTGTCCCTGTCCTTTCAGTTCAAGTTTGCATCTACTTCCTGTTGATCAACTTTTCCCACTCAGCACATGTTTTAATTATCTCTGACAGGTTTGGAAGATTTGGTCTACCTGGATTAAAAGCAAACATATTTCTTTTTGATCTTCCCAGCATTTATATTGTAGCTGAGAAATGCAAACTTCAGTCTGAACTAGAACAACCTAGAACTGAGGAGAAATTTCCTGACAGTGGAACCAGTTGTCTCCAGAAGTTGTGGGTGCTCTGTCACTGGAGGCTTTTAAGAAGAGATTGTCTGAAATGATATAGGGCCATGATGGCAAACCTATGACACACATGCCACAGGTGGCACGCAGAACCATTTGTGCGGGCACGCAAGCCCCAAATATCGGAAGTGACAAAACGGGTCCATTTTTCTGCCTCCAAAGGTGCAGAGGCTTCCCTCGAACTTCTGGGAGGCCAAAAAAGACCTGAAACGGGCCAAAAATCAACTGGGAGGCTCATGCATGTACAGTGCAGGTAAGGGGGCATGGGGAGGATTGGCACACATGTGCAGGGGGCATGCCCCCCCCACGCGCATTGCCTTCTGGGTACTGGCATGTGAGTGCGCACAAAGAAGTGTGCGCATAATTTTTGGCACAGGAGCCCAAAAAAGGTTAGCCACCACTGATATAGTCTCCTGCTTGAGCAGGGGGTGGACTAAAAGACCTTCAGGTGTCTTCCAACTCTGTTGTTCTGTTGTTCTGATAGTCATAAAGTACAATAAGCAATCAAATCATACTAGGAAACAGTCAATAAACATCGTTAGGATGTGAAGTTTATCTCTTAGTATTCAAGCACAATTATGGCTGATGCTTCTGTTCTTTCTTGATGGTTTTCTGGAAAATGGGAAGTTACCTAGAAGAAGTGCTCCCTTGCTGTTTAAAAGCTTAGCCAAGGAGCAAGTGCTAAGCACGAAGGAGGAACCACCTCCACATTGTTCAAATGAAGCTATGAGGCATATTAGTAAATAAAGATGGAAGGAACACATGCACAGCATCCAGAGTTCCCACTTTTGCTTGGCCAGAAACCCCCCAAAAGAGGAAACCATGCTTAAAATAGGTGACAGGCATGGTGGGAGGTTGTGCGTTGGAGCTGCAGAGAGATTCCTGCTTCGTGGCAATATTGTACCATCCTCTCAGTTATCGGTCATCCTCAGTTAGCGACCATAACTGGGACTGAAAACTCTATGGCTAGTCATAAAACAAAATACTCACATGATCATGCGGATTTACAACAGCAATTCTGGCAGTTCCAGTTGCAGTCTTCAAGTGCATGGTGCACAGTCGTTAAGTGCCAGGTAATGACTGTGACTTGTGATTTCCTGAAGGCTTCCCCACTAACTTTACTTGTCAGAAGCTGGCAGTGAAGGTCACAAATGGCAATCACATGACTGTGGAATGCTGTATCTATCGTAAATTTGTTTTAGCCACCAAGTGCCCAAATGGTAATTACTTGTGACTATGGGAATGCTGAGACAGTCACAACTTGGAGGGCCAACTTTGTTTGGCACTGCCTTCACTTCATGTGGTCACAGAACAAGTGGTAACTAAGTGAGGACTACATGCATCAGGCCAATATATTTTTAAAGACGGTGTCAACTTCAAAAGGGATCAGGCCTGTCGCAGCCATCTTTCTGTTTCTCAGATTGCCACACAGTTTGGGAGTGGGGAGAGGCTGGAATGCAGACCAGACAAAACAATCTACTATCCCATGGAAATCAAGGTCATCCCAACAGGTGCTGGCCAGAGATGGGAAGAGACTGTCAAGGAGACACTTAATTGGACAATGTGACCTGTGACAATGAGGGAAGGAGTTATCCAGTGGTGGGATTCAATTTTTTTTTACTACTGGTTCTGTGGGTGTGGCTTGGTGGGCGTGGCAGGGGAAGAATACTGTAAAATCTCCAGCCAGAGGTGGTATTTGCCAGTTTTCCAAACTACTCAAAATCTCTGCTACCGAAATGCTATCAGTTCTACTCCAGAACTGATCAGAACCTGCTGAATACCACCTCTGGAGTTATCCATTCTTTAATAATACTGAAAGCACGGGAAATAATCAGAGCTGGTTTTGTTTTCAATCATGATGAAATGATGTACTTCATAAAACAGTTCCTTGAGAAAGTAAAAAGTCTCAGAGTTGCTGAATTGTTTGGTTTCATTAGTCGGAACCTTGACAGACAGGTTTAATGCTCTTTTAGAAGAAAGCTGAAATCGTGTTTAACAGTAGCCTCTCCAACAGCTGACTGGAAGGAAGAAATTCCCAGGTGCAATGAGTCACACTGCATCATACAGTTCCCCCCTCCCCCATCATACAGTTAGTCTCCCTGTAGACTGGGGCTGACATTGGGCTGCCCCAAATTTGGGTGCATCTTGGCCCCCACCCCCAATGCGCCCTGGCTGCATCCTGGCCCTTTCATCTCTCAAGGTTCCATCCTTGTTTTTTTCCTGGCTTCTGTCCTGAAGCTGCTCACTTCCAAAGGACCAATTTATATTTTAAGGAGCTTGTTTGCAAAAATGTGATCGAACCCCAAAATGTAAGCTCAGCCCCTTGGCAATGGCAGATGCCTTTCTATGCTGACTTTTCAGGAGGTTGAGTAACTGGGCCTTCCCCCCTGCACTTCCGTTTCTTTCCTCCCACCCATCACGGATTCTTGAAAGAGGGAACTTTTGCTGGTTCCCTTTTGTCTTTTTTTTCCCTTCACAAAGCAGTGCCAACAGTGCAAGAGACAAAGCTGAGAAAGACCTCTTGAAGACTTTAAGGTATGGTGTGAGAAGTTGTTTTTTTTTTGGAGGGAGGGGGGAGATTTAGTCACATATATCTTGTGGACTAGTGTCTTTAAAAGCCTTCCTCAGGTAGCAGCTGGAATAAACTGCTGGGGACAAAATGGGAGTGCAGTTACTGTACAATAGAAGAGAATGGGAAAACAACAGAACATTGCAGTTTTAAAAGCTACAACGGAATAGATTTCATTCCACTCTCAACCTTTCAAGCTTAATGGGTGACTTAGGGTCGCTCACTATCTCTCAGATAACAGATATAACAGATAATCAGAGTTGGAAGGGACCTTGTAGGTCATCTAGTCCAACCCCCGCCCAAGCAGGAGACCCTACTGTATCAACCTGCTGTAACTGATAGGATTGTTATGAAATTAAAACTACTACTATCAACTTGAGGTCTTAGAAGAAAAGTAGGATGTACAGTTGATTGAATATGTGTATAAATCACCTCTCAACCACCCAGTCTGCATTGTGGATGTTACTGCTTGACTCTATTTTCCCATAAAGGAGCTTCAACTTTATTTCCACAACAATTTTGTAAGGTAAGTTATGGTGAGAGAAGTAGCCAATGAGTTTCCATGATTGAGGATAGGTTTGAACTTGGGTCTCTCTGGTCTGAGTTCAGATATTAAGCACTACTCCAGGCAGCTTATTAATTCCTCCCCACCCACCCCCATATCCTTCAACAAACTTGTGAGGTAATATGTGTTACAGAAGTAGTAACTGAACCTAGAGTCAACTGTGATATTTGTGGCTTAGTAGGAATTTGGATCTTTCTCTCTTAGTCTAACTAACCCCTTGATCTGTTTCTGAAGGCAGAAGTGTTTCTGTCAACAAAATAGAATAGAATAGAATTCTTTATTGGCCAAGTGTGATTGGACACACAAGGAATTTGTCTTGGTGCATAAGCTCTCAGTATCCATAAAAGAAAAGATACATTCATCAAGAGTCAAGAATAATAAGGTACAACTTTTAATGATAGTCATTAGGTACAATAAGCAATCAAATCATACTGGGAAACAGTCAATAAACATCGTTCAGATACAAGTAACAAGGTTGCAGTCATACAGTCATAAGCTGGAGGAGACAGGTGAAAGGAAAGATGGGAGGATTAATAGTAATAGTAATGCAGACTTAGTAAATAATTTGACAGTGTTGAGGGAATTATTTGTTTAGCAGAGTGATGGCGTTTGGGAAAAAACTGTACTTATGCCCAATTATTCTGTGTGTAATGCTCTATGGCATCGTTTTGACGGAAGAAGTTGAAACAGTTCATGTCCAGGATCTGAGGGGTCTGTAAATATTTTCACAGCCCTCTTTTTGACTCATGCAGTATACAGGTCCTCAATGGAAGGCACGTTGGTAGTAACTTTTTTCTAAAATGTAAATTTGTAAGTTGCTCATTAGTAAAAGTGATGCTAGATGGTTCATAGTGAAGGAGAGGCCAGTGTATATCTTTTGGACATGACTGTACACGTGAACAGAGATGGCTTTGTTGGTAATAAAATTGTTAATGAAACATGAATGCCTAGGAATGAAGAAAAGTGTGAGAAACATATTCCAGATTGCCCTGCCTTGACTCTTTAGTATCAGATGGAGAGGGGGCTTTCAAGATTCTGGTTTTATGATCTAGATTAATAAAGTTTTAGTAAGAGAGTCAGTTGGTATAGTTCTGGCTTAGATGCAAAACCAGCTGGCTCACTTTGGGCCAGTCCCTCTCTTTCAGCCGCAGGAAGGAGGCAACAGCAAACTACTTCCAAAAACTGCAAGAACATGCCCAGATAATTGCCAGGAATCAAAACTGATTTGAAGGTGCAAATTTCATTTCGAAGTTATAATATTTGTTTCCTGACATTAATAGCAAAATCGAGTTTCTGTATTCAACAGGGTTCCTTGGCTACCAAATCAAAACCACAATGCAGAAGGATCTAGCATTTTTGCCATGTTATTGTTGAGGTTGGTAATAAATTTAGGAGAAGGATTTAGATAAAAATTCATTTTTTAAAAACCAAAGCATGAACTGACATTCAGATATTCTTCGAATTGTGTAGAGTACTTTTTAAAATATTGTGACACTTTTTTTTTAAAAAAAGAGTGAAAATTCATATAGTATCATTCAAAAAAGCATTATATTGGGAAATAATTTTGTAGGGGGGCAGGGGGAGGGAAATCTGTAAACATCAATGCAAAACTAACATGCATACATTTTAAGATGCTGGGCAAAAAAACTGGGGTGCTAACTTTTGTAAAATACTGTCAGGTTTAGCAGAATTGCATAAATGAGAAAAAAGAGAGGAAATTACAACAGCAGATTTGTAAAACATGGGAATTAGGGTGGATTAGAATGGATAGATTCAGCCATTTGCAACATACATCCCTCCATTTTGCCTTTTATGTATTGTAGGATGTGGGGCCTGCTCGCCACTCTGCTGTTTTCCCCCCTTGGCTCTCATGTGGATGCTGCATGTCCCAGGACCAATTTTAAATACTTCAATGACACGCCATGCCTGAATTACAGTAGTGGGTTTCCTTTCCCCAAAGTCAATTTCAGTGTGTGGAAACAAGTGAAAGAGCTGGATCTGTCCAATAACAACATCACAACCTTATCAAAATTGGAGTCTGGAAAAAACCTGGAATCATTGTTCCTTCACAATAATAAACTGAAGAGCCTTCCTTCTGACTTCTTTGACAAAACACCCAAACTGAAGGTCCTGAGTTTGGAGAAGAACCAACTTAGCTCTCTATCCATTGAAGACCTTCATCACTGCTTGAAGGAGCTCCGCGTGGACTGTCACTGCAACGTGACTGGTGGCCTTTTGAATTATTGCTCCAACTGCTCAGATCGTGGCATCAAATGCCAGTGCTTCACTTCTGAAAGACTGGATAATGTGACTGATTACTATGAGAACAAGTGCCGTGGGTATGTCAGAACTGGGTATTTTGTCTATGTTGGCATCATCATAGCAATTTTGATTCTGCTTCTGTTGGCCATCCTGGTTGTCTTTGTAATCTGGTGGAAGAAAAGGGCCCCTATCAAGCAAGAAAAGCGACCTTCCAACACATCTGAAGGCACTTCTGTGCAGTCAAGGTACATCAGCCGCTTACATTCACCAGGGAACACATTTCAGGACATGGGGTTCCACAAAGACTATGAGAATGTCTTCAATGACCAATCCAAGGGCAAAGTGGACAAAATGAAAAGCAGGCAGGGCAACCACCAGAGCCAGAAGGAGACTACCACCAAAAGGTGAGCAATTGGGAGGCATCATTTCTTGGGAAAGCGCATTACGTCAGCGTCAAACTAAAAAAGCAACAACACCTCATTGCTTTGCTTGGTGCTTGCAAAGGGATGCCGTCCAAATAGGATGGAGGTGGGGGGATCATCATGGCCCATTTGGGCGCAGGTTTTCAGAGCTTTAAAGAGTGAAGTGGATGCCTTAAGCAGCTTCAATGTATTTACTTGTTCTTCTCTATTCTGGGTTGGCCAGACTTTATCTAGAATATTGTGTCCAATTTTAGCCCTAAAGTTTAGAAAGGACGCTAACAAACAAGAGTGTGACCAAAGGATAACAACTAAGCTGATAAGAGGATGGGAAAGAAAATACATGAAAAATGGTTGGAAGAGTTGGATATGTTTATCCTGGAGAAAACAAGACTGTAGGGAGGCCCAATAGCTGCCTATGAGGATCTGCAGGGCATTAAGGAGGAAGTTGGAGCAGAATAGTTGAGAGCAGGCATGTCCAGTTCTCTTGGGTGGCATATAACATCTCTCTCTCTCTCTCTCTCTCTCTTTCTCTCTTTCTCTCTCTCTCTCTCCATGCACCCACCCACCCACCCACACACATTATATATAAATAGAGCCTCGATGGCAGTGGTTAGAGTGCAGTACTGCAAACTCCTTCTGCTGACTGCCGGCTGCCTGAAATTTGGCAGTTTGACTCTCACCAGGCTCAAGGTTGATTCAGCCTTCCCTCCTTCCAAGGTGGGTAAAATGAGGACCTAGATTGTTGGGGGCAATAGGCTGACTCTGTAAACCACTTAGAGAGGGCTGGAAAGCACTATAAATGGTATATAAGTCTTATTGCTATTGCTATTATATATAATATAGCATAGGTAGTCCTCAACTTACAACGACAACTGAGCCCAAAATTTATGTCGCTAAGTGAGAAATTTATGAAGTGAATTTTGCTCCATTTTAAGACTTTCTTGCCCCATTTGTTAAGTCACTGCAGTTGTTAAATTAGCAACACCGTTGTTCAATGAATCTGGCTTTTCGATTGATTTTGCTTGTCAGAAGATTACAAAAGGTGATCATAGGACCCCCAGGACAATGCAAGCATCATAAATATGAACCAGTTATCAAAAACCCGAATGTAAATCACATGACCATGGGGATGCTTCAATGGTCATATGTGGGGGAAATGGTCATAAGTCACTTTTTCAAGTGCTGTTGTAACTTCAAACAGTCACTAAATGAACTGTTGTAAATTGAGAACTACCTGTATAATGTATATATATAAAAGCGAAATACCACTCACGCATCATCACAAAATCTCCAGAACTGTAAAGCCTATAACTTGAAATTTGGCACTTATGTTCCTCTTGGCTTCTAGGTGCTCACTAAGAAAGGATTTTTCAAAATGACCATCAGAGCACCAGTATTTCGTATATTATATTAATACCAGTGGTGTGATTCAATTTTTTTACTGCCGGTTCTGTGGGTGTGGCTTGGTGGGTGTGGCGTGGTGTGGCTTGGGCATGGCAGGGGAAGGATACTGTATAAAATCCTCATTCCCTCCCCACCCCACTAACCTGCTTTCCAGCTCCGTTCTCCTGTGCAGGACAACAAAAGAAGACCCAGCTGATCAGCTGGGACTCAGAAGGCAGAGGATAGATGTGGGCAGGGCCAGTCAGAGATGGTATTTGCTGGTTCTCCAAACTACTCAAAATTTACGCTACCGGTTCTCCAGAATTGGTCAGAACCTGCTGAATACCACCTCTGCCATGGAGGCCAAAAACAGGCCACAGAGGAACCGCAGGCCCCCTCTCTGTAGTCCATTTTGGCAATCAGAGGCACTGCAGGGCAGTCCTTTGATATTTCCAGGCTGGCCCACTGGCCAGTTTTAAGCACCCCATGAGCCTTGAGTTTTGACACCCTGAATTAGATGGCTTCCAAGATCCCACCCAATCCTAACCGTCTGTGACTCTAGGATTTTTTGCCCATAAAAGCTCTCCAAGATCCCCAATGCTCTTCCCGCCAAAAGAAAGAACCTGCCAAATTCTTCAAACAATTCTGGGACTTTCTGTGGGTCACAGAAGAGGTACTTTTCTGTATTCCTTCTGCACCTATTGGTGCTCTAAAAAACAATAGGTGCTCTTTTAGGAGGGTGAAAAATATGTTTCATCTCACAAAGCAATATGTACCCAATTTAAACAGGACAATTACATTTTTAGGAGCAAAAAAGGCTTATTAAACTTACAAGACTTTAAACCAGTGGTTTTTTTTTTAACCTTGGCCATGTTAAGAATTCCCCAGATAGCTTAAAGCTGCCAAAATTGGACAGGGCTACATTAAACCAATCTGTCTTCCCCAAACAAATGCAACATAGAGACCCAAAATATCCCTAGCATCCCCTTCTTAAAAGTCAAAGCACACAACTTTGTTTTCACAACTCTTTCAAGTTGTACAGAAGAAATAAAAGGGGACTTCCATACCTGCCTTTTGGAATGCTGCCCCCAGAATGTTTAAAAATGTAAAATAAAAAGAAAAGAGTCTGTTAAAAGCAGCTCAGTTCCCTGCCTGTCACAGAACTGGAACTGAACTTCTCTTTTGCTCCTTAGCTACTTTCCAAGTGATCCAGAATGACGCCCTTTTGGTCATTTAATCTGCATCTATCTACGATTCTGGGTCATATACAACTGTTGCTTGACTTGTGCATTGTGACTTCAGCATAAACGACGGTCTAATTCTGCTTTGAAATCTGAAAACACCATGAGGAATAAAAGGATAAGGGGTGGTTTTGTTTTATTTTAAGTTGCTTTTCATCAAGGCTCAGATCATAGCAATTTAAGCACTGTTTAACCTGAACTTCCCCCTTTCCAAATTCCCGTTTACATAAGGGAAGTTTGAATTTTCATTTCAGAAATAGATTGTGAATACTTATAGTTTGCTCCATTTTTTTCAGTTAATTTGCAATTCCTTTTTTCCTAATATTCCCTATGGGTGCCTAGATAAAACACTACAAAAAGGCGGTGGTAATTTGAGGATGCATATAACTGCATCATCATTTTGCGTGTGTGTGTGTTTTGCATCTTATTGATGCACAAATAATGGTAAAACATCTCATTAAAGTATCTTAGTACAGTCCTGATGTGAGATGACCAGCTTGCCTTTTCAGAGCACAAAAAGAGAAGACGAATCCCATCCCTGCTAGTGGCCAAGTGCCTGAATCCATGATCATGGAGATCCTGCAATTGGTTATACCCATGATGATGAACCTATGGCACGCGTGCCGGAAGTGGCATGCAGAGCCATTTCCCCCGGCACACGAGAGCTCACCCGGAAGAGCCCCACTGCGCATGTGTGTGTGCTGCTGCCCGACAGCTGATTGTCGGGTATCTGGCGCGCATGCGTGGTGGTGTGTGGGCGGGAGACACCCAATGTGCAGAGGTGCACAGTATGTGCTGGGGGTCACATGCGCAGAGAAGCACAGCGCATGGAGGGATCGCACATGCATGCACAGATGGATGGTTTGCGGGGGTCTCATCTATTTAACTGTCTGTTTTCTGTTTTTGGTTTAGTTAAAAAAAAGTCTTTATAAACAAATTCACCATGTTGCATTGACTTACTAACCTTGTCAAGTTGGACAGCAAAATTTGTTTAAAGATTGAAATTCTCGCAATGGGCAGAATTGAGAACTTTGAATCCAGTAAAGTAGAGAGTTATTTCTCGGGCTTCCTGAAATGCCTACGTGACTACAGGAAATCACTCTTTTTCAAAAAGTACAAGACTGCAATAAATTTGCTAGGTTCCTTAATTCTTGGCAATTCCCATTTTCACCCCACAACGATCTGCTATAGCAAAGTAGCCATATTCTCCCATTTTTCATGATCTGTAGTTTTGTTTTGTTTTAAACTCCCTCAGTCAGTGGTCATTGAACTCTGCATTTCAAAGCAAGGTCTTGAGCAAATTTACAAACTTACATAACGTAAATCAGTACTTCTCAACCTCAGCAGTTTAAAAATCGGTGGACTTCATCTCCTAGAATTTCCCAGCATACTGACTGGGGAATTCTGTGAGTTCAAGTCCACATGTCTTCATGTTGTTGAGGTTTAGAATCACTGGTCTAGATTACCCAGTTCATATGAGTAATGGGAATAAGGAACAGGCAATTTGGGGCCTTTTTGAGGTTTTAGATTTGAATCCTCATCTGCTCCAGTTAGTTTGTCCTGTGGAGATGGGATTGTGGCAGTGGTGGGATTCAATATTTTTTATTACCGGTTCCATGGGTGTGGCTTGGTGGGCGTAACATGGCTTGGTTGGAGTGGCTTGGTAAGCATGGCAGGGGAAGGATACTGCAAAATCCCCATTCCCCCCCCCCCCCNAAATCCCCATTCCCCCCCCCCCACTAATCTGCTTTCCAGCTCTGTAATCCTGTGCAGGGCAACAAAAGGAGACCCAACCGATCAGCTGGGACTCAATGGGAGGCAGAGAAGAGATGGAGGTGGGGCCAGTCAGAAGTGGTATTTGCCAGTTCTCCGAAGTACTCAAAATTTTCACTACCGGCTCTCCAGAACTGGTCAGAACCTGCTGAATACTATCTCTGAATTGTGGGATTTATAATCCAAAATATCATGGCCAGTAACCCCATCTAACTGACTTTCATGTCGTCTTCTCTAATCCAAGAGTCTCCTTCCTCTTCCTGTTGAGTGATTGGTCAATTTCCCCAAATGTCCCCAAATCTCCAAATATCCATAAACACAATCTGAATGAGATTAATTGAGTTAAGAGACATATCAAGGCAAAAGAGGACGTATAAGCACATCTTGTTTTTAGAACAGAAGATGACTTTCCTTCTCTGGGTTTGTTTTACTGTAGTGGGGTCAATCAAATTAAAAACAGAAATGAAAACCAAGAGCCCAATAAAAGGCAATATAAAAGGACAGATGGTAGAACAACTGGCTTAAGGATGGAGGAACTGAAAGAGACATTCATCTGTAGTTTCTGCTGGAATAGAAGGGAGGGGGCAAGGACAGGAATTGATCCTCCAGGGCTAGTTTCACACAACACATCACATTCTCAAACTAAATTACTTTAACCCAATACTGCCACCCTGTAGCATGCTTTGTCCAAACAATTTAGAACAATTAATCAGTGGAACAATTTGCCTCTAGAAGTTGTGAATGCTCCAACACTGGGAGTTTTTAAAAAGATGTTGGATAACCATATGTAGTGTCGTGGTGTAGGGTTTCCTGCCTAGGCAGGGGGTTGGACTAGAAGACCTCCAAGGTCCCTTCCAACTCTGTTATTCTATTATTCTATTAAACCTGTCATATTATGAGTGAACATGATGGGTTGGACGCTACACCTTAGGATTTTTCAGGTCCTGGTAGATTATTCAGTTTATAGAACCACAAACTGTTAAATATCCCATTTCAGTCTTATGTAGGATGTTGTGTGAACCCAACCAACAAGTTCAAATTTACCTCAGACTTCTTAAGGCTTCTGGGAACTGTAGTTCAGCAACACCTGGCAAGCCACTAGTTATCCTCCCCTACTAAAGAATATAGAAATATTTCAACTTAACAACAGTAACAAAGGCACTGTTTCCCTCTGTGTAGTCTGCAGGATAAACAAGGGAGTGAAATCCAGAAGAAAGGGGGGAAATTGCTGATTTGTCTTGGGCTGAGGACAGAGATGGTAGGGAAGGGTCTGGAAAGGGTCTGGCTATGCACTCCTTTGCTGCTTCTGCCATTTAAGTCACTTTGCATTTTTTTTTTTGATAACTATCACAATATCAAAAATTATATTAGATAAATACACTATTTGTACGAAGGTTGTGGGTAGATGGACAGCTGAATAGAGCTATGTGGCATGTGACTTTCTAAGTGATTACAAGCAATTTAGTGGGGAATGCAATCTTTATTTTTTTTTTTTAAAGGCTGATCAGAATACGTAGGCAAAACAACCGTGTTGTGCATTACTTGTACAAGTTTGTGATGGGTTGCTGTACAAATTTGAAATCTCTGGGGATGCATTAGATTAAAATTTAATGATGGAAGTAAATGTAATAAGCAAAGTTCATTATATCTCAAAGACTCACATAAGGGTGGACTGATTTCTGGACACACCCGAAGTGCGATGAAATCATCTGTTGTATAAATGGCAGAGTTGCACAATTTCATGAATCGTTTTAGAGACTTGTGGCAATACAATGTTTGAGAATTTCTGGGGAAGTTAAATTAAGATAGCGGTCCCAACACACATTAAAAAGGACAAGACTTTGCTTGTCCAGTTATGGTCACCATGTAGACTACAGTATTTCACACACACACACACACACTCACACACAGGCAGACAGACAGACAGACACACAAACATCCTTGGGTTGTAAGGATCAGTGGATGTTCTAAGCAGACTGGCTGTGTGATGCCATTTATTTCTAAAATAAAGAGATCCATCTGGAAGGAGCCCTCTTGAAGTTGTGCTGCACATCATCCACCCTCTTCCTAAAGTCCACATTCTTAGTATGCTGAAAGAAAATTTGTTTTCAGCATTTCCTAAGATGGGGGTAGGGATGGGAGAGGAGAATTTCCTTTAAGGTAACTCAAGTTTGTAGTACCTTTTTTAAAAATTGGTTTGTATGCTTTGGCCTCCCTGTTGACTGGCAACCTAATTTCTCCAGGGTTTCCATTAAATCTCATAAAACAACAAGAGGAGGGACCCTCCTCCTTTGAGGCTACTCTAAGAATAAACAGCCAGCCAACTTTAGATCAGGGGTTGCCAACCTTTTGGGCCTCAGGGGCCACCAAACTCATAATTTTAAACCCCATGGACCATTAATATGAATTTTAACTGATGGTGGCTTGTTGACATTTTCCAAGGGTCTCTGCAGAAAGCAGCAGAGACCCTGAGAAAACCCCCAAAAAAGTCTGCAGGAAAATTCCACACCCTGTTTTCCTACCGATCGATCATTCTTTATTTGGGATCGAAGGATACCGTCTCCAGCTCCATTCTCAGGGGGAGATGGAGATAAGAGTGAGAGACTTTTGGCTTCATGCAAGGAAAGTAGCAGAAGTCTTTCTTTCTCTTCCCCAAACTCCACCAGGAACTAGTCTTTGTGAGACTTGTCATGCCAGCACAGCCTCTTGGAGCAGGAGGCCTTGGAAGGTCCCAAAGACTCATTTCTGGTAGAGTTTGGGGGGATAGGAAGAAAGACTTTTGCTGCTTTCCTTGTGTGCAGCCAAAAGCAGAAGAAGCAGAAAGAAGCAACCCAGTGGCCAAGCAAGGTGCATGGGGAGAGTGGGGCAAGTTCCCCCCATCTGCCCTTTCCCCCCTCCCCTCACTACCTCATGTTGTTTGTAATGCAAGGGATGCAGGCCTTGTGTTCCTGCGGGCCATGTTGGTGGTCCAGCCTTGTGTTCCCACGCAGCCTGGATTAATTGCTTTGGGGGTGACATTTCTCTGCAGACCACCAAAATTTTCTCGCAGACCACCAGTGGTCCCTGGCCTACCAGTTGGCGATCACTGCTTTAGAGAGATGGAAATGTATGTGAGAAGAAACTGCAACGTCAACAGAAAAGCCTTCCACAACTTCCAATAGTCAAGTCAGCTCAAAAATGTGTCAAGACCAACTCAAATTAAGTTCCCATGTTCCCTGAGGAAGGTAGCCTTTACTGCAGGGGAAGACCGCTTGAAAATTGCATACACAGGAACTCCTTGAGCTGCGACTATAGATGAGACCAGAAATTCTATCGCTAAATTACGTGGTTGTTAAATGAGTAACCACATGTCCATGCTCAATTTTACAACCTTCTTTGTCATAGACATTATGTGAATCCTGCTTTCTCCACTGACTTTGCTTGTTGGAAACTGTCTGGGAAGATTGTGAATGGAAGTTGTGTAAGCCCAGGTGACTACGGGAGTGCTTGCAACCATTGTTAAGTGCAAGGGCTGGTCATAAGTTACAGGCAGTCCTCAACTTATGACCACAATAGAGCCGAGAAGTTCCATTGCTAAGCAAGACAATTATTAAGTGAGTCTTTTTGCCCTGTTTTAGGACCATTCTTGTCACAGTTGTTAAGTGAATAATTTTATCATTAAGCAAATCTGGCTTCCCCCCCCCCCCTTGATTTTGTTTGATGGAAGACAGCTGGGAAGGTCACAACTGGTGCTCACATGACCCCAAGGCAGTGCGACTGTCATAAACACATGCCAGTTGCCAACGGTCTGAATTTTGATCATGTGACCATGGGGTCGCTGAAACGGTTATAATTGTGAAAAAAGTCAAAAGCAGAGGTGGTATTCAGCAGGTTTTGATCAGTTCTGGAGAACCGGTAGTGGAAATTTTGAGTAGTTTGGAGAACCAGCAAATCCCACCTCTGACTGGCCCCGCCCCTACCTGTTATCTGCCTGCACAGGAGAATGGAGCTGGAAAGCCACGCCCATCCAGTCACATGACCACCAAGCCATGCCCACCAACTAAGCCACACCCACAGAACCGGTTGTTAAAAAAATTGAATCCCACCCCTGGCTGAGATGTCTCTTGTCTGTAACAGTAACAGAGTTGGAAGGGACCTCGGAGGTCATCTAGTCCAGCCCCTTTCTCTCACAGGAGACCTATACTATTTCTGATCAATGACTACCCAGTCTCTTCTGAAAAGCCTCCAGTGATGGAGCACCCACAACTTCTGATAGGAATTTTCTCCTTTGTTGCTTCTCTCCTTGGTTAGTTTCCAGCCATTGTTTCTCATCCTGCCTTCTGGATGTCAACCCTGGTCCTTCTTTTCATCAGACCCAGTTCTTGCAACTGTTCTTTGTATGTTTTAGCTTCTAGGTCCCTAATCATTTTTTTTTTGTTCTTCTCTGAACTCTTTCCAATGTCTCAATTGACTTTGGTCTACAATTGACCTGGTTGCAGCTCTTCCTCCTGACTCCAAAGGTTCTTCTCACAGTCCATTACGGTTAGAAATGCCCACTGCAAACCTTCGTTTCTACAAAGCCTTTTTTAAAGAGTCATTGAGCTGTGCCAGCATCCATAGGTCATGGGTTTCTCAGCTTTTTCTCTTAACTAATTTCCGGTTGGGCAATCTCTCCCTCTCTCTCTTCCTCTCCCCCTCCCTGCCCCTTTTTCTCTGTTTTGAGTAATAGCCAGGAAAAGGAATGGAGAAAGTCCCCAATGAAACCCTACGCCTTATTCCCAGCAGCAACTTTCTGGGCAGAAATGTGCTTCTTCAGTTGTGCTTAAAATAGTCCACCACAGAGGATTTTCAGGCTGTCCTGCTGCCTGAATAATTAGGGCCAGCTTCCCCTTTCTTTTCACCCATAACAGATGGCCATTAGGAGGTAATCCTCAGCTTACAACCAAAAATTGAGCACAAAATTTTTGTTGCTAAGCAAGATAATTGCTAAGTGAGCTTTGCCCCGTTTTACAAATCTTTCCAATCTTTCATGCCACCGTTGTTAAGTTAATCACTGTGGTTGTTAAACTAATAACATGGTTGTTAAATGAATCTGGCTTCCCCATTGACTTTGCTTATCAGAAGGTCGCAAAAGGGGAACCACATGATCTGGGACACAGCAACCGTCATAAATACATGCTAGTTGTCAACAGTCCAAAATTTGATCGTGTGATCATGGGGATGCTACAGTCCTGTACAGTCCCAATGCATCTGGAGGTTGAGACAGGCTGGGAAAAGTGGAATGAGAAGAACTGTCTTTAAGCAGAAAAATGGCCCTGTATTTCAAATGTCTGCCTCTCATTGAATTGGATCATTTTCATGCCTTTCCAATGCAGCAGCAGTGGCAGACTGGCCTCTATTGCAAAGAAAATATTAACATAACCTAACATTGCAATAGTGGCGAATATCTGTATATTCAGTTCAGGTGTAGGATGTGGGTGAAACAGAGGTAGTATTCAGCAGGTTCTGACCAGTTCTGGAGAACCGATAGCAGAAATTTTGAGTAGTTTGGAGAACCAACAAATACCACCTCTGACTGGCCCCACCTCCATCTATTCTCTGCCTCCCGAGTCCCAGCTGATTGGCTGGGTCTTCTTTGGTTGCCCTGCATAGGAGAATGGAGCTGGAAAGCAGGTTAGTAGGGTGGGGAGGGAATGGGATTTTTGCAGTAATCTTCCCCCAGAAGTGGGGAGGGAATGGAGATTTTACAGTATCCTTCCCCTGCCATGCCCACCAAGCCACATCCACCAAACCATGCCATGCCCACCAAACCATGCCCACAGAACTGGTAGTAAAAAATTTTTGTATCCCACCACTGGGGTGAAGGTTCAATCTTGTGGGTTGGTTTCTGAATGTTTCATTATCAATCCAGGTAATATCTTCAGCGGAATTTGCGGAGTTATGTTAACATAGTGGAATTATTCCAACATAGCATAGCACAGCATAGTATTAGCATAACAACATAACAAAACATAACTACATAATATAATACAACATAAACATGTGATTTGGTAGAATTCTTATTAATTAGGGTGTACCTGTCAAACATTATTAGTCATGGAACTTTAATGTAAAGGAACAGTCTTCTTCTGACAATAAATGTTTTGAGTTAAGATATTAGACTAGACAGGGATTTTTTATTTGAACGAATGGGCCTCTGATATTTTTATCCCTGTCCTAAATGTCAAAAACGTATCTTAAAAACAGACTTTGTTTCCAAAAGAGTTTCCTCCATTGCCTATCCCTCCAGTGAGAGCACTTGAGATGTCTTCAATTAGCATCGTTTAGCCCTTCCTGGCATGGATCAGGTTATCCGAGGGACCATCTGGCCCTGATTGGAGTAGCCTGCTCCACTGGTTTCAGTGGAAAGGGCCTACTTTGGCCAAAGAATTGGCCAGGAGTTGGCCAAGGAGTTGGCATGGCCCTTGGTTATTTGGCCTGGGACCTCAACAGAGGACTGCTACATGGGGGTGGTCGACCAGGTAGCGAAGATCCCCAGGCTGCCCAACATTTTGGTTTTTAACTTTTCTATTCAATTTTCTTCTAATTTTATTTATTTTTTAGTATTTGTTTGTTTGTTTGACTTCTACAGAGGCCCATCTCAACAAAACAACTCTGGGCAGCTCTTATTGCAAAACATGTATGACAATTAAAATCTTACAAACATCTTAAAGCAATAAAAACAGTAAAAAGCATTAAAACAGTAAAAAACATTAAAACATCTAATTTGAAATATATACAAAGCAAGGCATCTCGCCTGTTAATGGTATAGCCAGGAAGTGGGGTCCTTAGTGCATCTAGCGCTCCAGACACGGGTGCATAGCAGGATTTTTAAAGCTTTATAGCAGAGGTCTCCAAACTTGGCAACTTTAAGACTTGTAGATTTCAGCTCCCAGAATTCTCCAGCTTGGAATTTGGAGATCCCTGTTTTATGGAAAAGCTTTAAATTTTTATTATATTATAAGCCACTGAAAGTTGCTGTGTCAGTGACATGGCCAGTTAGAAATTGGATAAATAATCATTGTTGCAAAACCTGAAACTTCTATTCCAATACAGGCAGACACCAAATAAAAGAAATCCATATACACGTAAAGAAATAATTAGCTTTTCATGAACACCATAATGCTTCCTGAACGTCTCTCTCTCTATTATTTTTAAATGAGGGTGAAGCACCTTTCCACTTTTTGGGATTGTGTGAAACATCTCTCCATGATGAATTGAAGATGGCAAGCTTCAAAATGGGATAAAAATGCATTTCTTGTCATTAGGAGAGGAAGGAGGATAATTTGGAAAATAATTAGTCCTGCAGGGAGCTTAAAGGTGAGATAAGTTGGAATATACTGTATGTCTTCCAAGCTTATGGGCAGAATCCATCAAAAAGACACATACACCCCCAGCTAGCTAGCTAGACAGATGGTGATGATAGAGATAGATAGATAGATAGATGATAGATAGATAGATAGATAGATAGATAGATAGATAGATGATAGATGATAAGATAGATGATAAAAAGATAGATAGATAGAAAGATAGATAGATAGATAGATAGATAGCAATAGCACTTAGACTTATATACCACTTTACAATGCTTTACAGCCCTCTTTTAAGCCCATGTCACACCGGCCAATGGATGCAAAAAGGACACAACAGACGAGCAAAATGTTCTATCCGTTGTTATCCGCTCTCAAAAGGGGCAAAAATTTGCATAACCGGAGCGGATAACACGGACGCGGGGAGGACGCAGGGAGGATGCAAAGCAGATGCGGAACGGAAGCCCAGCGGAGGGGAGCGGATGGGATGGGAATCAGCATATTGCCCCAACAATGTTTTATGATACTTGTCAGAAAGAGAAAAGAAAACAGACTGAATGGTTGATAGTGGTTATTTCACAAGAATCTTTCCAAACAGCTGTACATTCAACTTTTATTTATTTTTAAAATATGAATGGCTTCACACAGAACTTCATTTTCTTGGTCATTCTGTGGTTTTTGTTTTTTTTTTAGCATTACTCACTAATTTGAATATAAAGGAGTTGAGTTCTCTATATCATGGGTCATTGATCTAGAGCCAATGTTTTTCACCAAGCTGGCTGGGGAATTCTGGGATTTGAAGTCCACACATCTTAAAGGTTCTACACTAAAGATTCCTTATTTCATAATGTGATTTTAACATCCCCTTGTATTATGTTTTTAATATTAATTGCAGTTTTTATTTTATGTCTAGCCTGTGCTTAGTTACAGGTGCATAATGAATACATTTGCGATTATAACAGCTCCCTTAAAAGCTCTCAAAATGGTCTCCAAAGAAAAATAAACAATTTAAAATAATAATACATATTGTATTGGATAAAAAAAATGATAGGAGGGTCAAAATGATTCCATGGGGGGAGCATGATAATAATCTATTTTGTTTGGGGGATTTTGGTCCCTCAGGTCTCCATCAAAAGGTGAGAACAGAGATTCTTCTGAAGGCCATCAGCCTGTCTACGCCAATACTCAGGAATTATATTACAACTATAGTGGGAAGCCTATCCCAGAAGCAGTAGATGATGTCTACATTATTCCAGACCAGTGATACCTTGGCTCCATCAACACTGCTATGACAAAGGATGACCCAAAAAGATCTCCTGCACTTTTCCTGTTGAAATGCCCGTTCTCTAGAACACCATTGATGGGACCTACAGGTTGTGTGAGACCATCACTGTGGCTTTCTTTATCATGATTATAGTAATATGATGGAATGGATTGTCTTCAGGCACCATTATATTATGTACTCATTGTTGTTTATCTTGATGTCCATTGTGTTTGTTTTGTTGATTTGGATTACCCTCCAGGTAATTACCTGGAAGTCTCACATTACCTATGTTTGCTATCTATGAGGTAGGAGACCTCCTCTGCTGTTACCCCACACTTTGGGGCATGTTAATCCACAGAAACAAGAGAAGCCCCAATACTTCTGGTTTTCCAGATGAGGGCTTAAGACCTGGTCCTGCCCACGAGCAGGGGAGTCTAAAAGGATGATGCAGCCCTAGGGATAGGGGTTGGCTTGGGACACACTCCCTCCGCCTTGTTAACCTGAATTCTTTAAACTTTGATTTTCTCTTTTAATTCTGTTTTAATTGTGTTTTTAACCATGTGTTTAGATTATTTTGTGATGTGGTAGTAAACTGTTCAAAGTGATTTAGGGTAGACAGGCAATATAGAAATGTAATAAATGTAAATAAATAAACTATAATAAATGAATAAATGGTCATTTTGTGATGGTATTTCACTTTCTGAGAAACCAGTTTGGTATGGTGTGCTGGCCTAGAAACCAGGAAGCTGGAGTTCTAGTTCTGCCTTCGGCATGAAAGCTGGCTGGGTGACTTTGGGCCAATCACCAGGAAACTGAGTTCTAGTACCATCTTAGGCACGAATGTTGGCTAGATGTGATCTTGGACCAGTCACTGTCTCTCAGCCTCACCCACCTCATCAGGTTGCTGCTGTGAGAAAAATAGGAGGAGGAACATTCAGTATATTCACTGCCTTAAGTTACAGTATTTATAAAAGGCAGGATAAATATCGAACAACACCAACAACAGTGGAATACAGGAGTCATGAAACACACTTCTTATGGCTCATGCTTATGTTGACCTCCTTTCTCCTCCCTTTATCAGAATGAAGGATTTACAAGATCAGCTAATCTACTGCCACCCCTTACTAGAATTAATTTTATCATAATAAATGGTTTAAATCATTCTTTGGTGATACATGATATATGTTTTTTCAAATCCAACATCTGTCAGGGAGGGGAGATTTCTTTCTTCATCTGTAGGGTGCAGTGTTGCTCTCCTTTTAGGGCAGAATCAGAAAGGAAGAGAATGGCCCCACTATAGATTTGGTGATCTGTATGTGTATTGTTTTATGTAAAGATAAATCTCTCTGTGGTTAATCGGGTTTACTCTCAGGTAAGTGTATGCTGGAGGGTTCAATATCTCCAAAGCACCTGGGAGCAGAATAAAAAGTAACAGATGGAAATTATCAAAAAAAGATCCAATCTCTCGGATCCAATCTTCACCAATCTAGAATTAAGCAGAAATTTCCTGACAATGAGAACAATTAATCAGTGGAGCAGCTTGCCTCCAGAAGTTGTGGTGTTCTAGGTCTGAAGAAGACTTGATGGGTTTGAACATTGGCCGCTATCTAATAAAATGAAATTCAGTGATGAAAAGGGTAAGGTTCTACATTTAGGCAAGAAAAACAAAATGGACAGCTTTGGAAAATGTGGTACCTCACTCAATAAATCCCCCTCAACTGTGAGAGGGATCTTGAGTCCTAGTGGACAATCATTTAAATAGGAGCCAGCAGCTGCCAAAAAGCCCAACACAGTTCTAGGCTGCATAAACAAAGGGATAGAATCAAGATCACATGAAGAAGTGTTAATACCACTTGATAATGCCTTGATAAAGGCCACACTTGGGATACTGCATCCAGTTTTAGTTGCCACGATGTAAAAGAAAAAATTGAGACTCCAGAAAGAGTGCAGAGAAGAGCAACAAAGATGATTGGGGACTGAAGGCTAAAACATAAAGAACAGTTGGGTATGTCTACTTTGATGAAAAGAAGGACTAGAAGTGACATGAAAGTAGTGTTCCAATATTGCAGGGGCTGCCACAAAGAAGAGGGAGTTAAGCTATTCTCCAAAGCACCTGAGGGTAGGACAAGAAGCAATGGGTGAAAACTAATCAAGGAGAGAAGCAACCTAGAACTAAGAGAAATTTCCTGGGAGTTAGAACAATTAATAAGTGGAACAATTTGCCTCCAGAATTTGTAAATGCTCCAACTCTGGAAATTTTAAAGAAGAGATTGGATAACCATTTGTCTGAAATGGTACAGGGTTTCCTACCGAAACAGGGGGTTGGACTAGAAGACCTCCAAGGTCCCTTCCAACTCTGTTATTCTGTGTTTTATTCTCATCCTTCAATTCCTTCCCTCAAAGTGATGCTATAGAGCACAGAACACCAGAACAACTAGACACAAGAACAGTTTTTTCCTAGAACGTCATCACTTTGCTAAACAAAATTTAGCAACACTCAACACTGTCAAACTATTTACTAAGTCTGCATTACTATTACTATTAATCTTTTCTTTTATGTACACTGAGAGCATTTGCACCAAGACAAATTCCTTGTGTGTCCAATCTTATTTGGCCAAGAAATAATTCTCTCCTCTCCTCTCCTCTCCTCTCCTCTCCTCTCCTCTCCTCTCCTCTCCTCTCNCCTCTCTCTCCCCTCCCCTTTTTAACTCCTCCCTCTACCCGCTCCTCTATTCTCTTCAACTCCCTTCTCTCCTTTTTCTCTCCTCTCCTCTTCTCCTCGCTTCTCTTCTGTTCATCTCCTCTCTCTCCTCTCTCTCCTCTCCTCTCCTCTCCTCTCCTCTCCTCTTCTCTTCAATCCAATCCATAGAGAACTGGCTTAACTTCACCAGCCCTAATACTGTACAGTACCAAATGGATTTATAAAAGTAGAGACAACAAGGTTTTATTTTGGAGAATGAGCTAGATTTACACTGGAACAAATAGTTGTCCTACAACAGATTCAGTGGTATGAGAACTGCAAGGCAAATGCTTTTCCTTTCACTGATGCTACGTCAACAGGAAAGGGTTACCCAAGGGTTAACTCACTTGTTTTCAAGTGTCTGGGTGGCTGAACTTCACAGTTGGTAAAGGTTGCCCAAGGATGTTATGGATGACACAAATATCTTCAAAATTAAAAGAATCCCAAAGGATCAGTTTGCTAGGCAGCCAGCAAAGATGGGAGACTGCTTAACAAGTAAAGAAAAAGGAGAGCTACTCAAGTCCTATTTTGGGATCAGTCTTCTTCGGTCCACTTGGCCATTGCAAAGAGCAGGAAGGAAGCTTATGATTGATAAAAGGGAATTACAATAAATTTAAGCTTTGAATGAGTTTAATCTCCAAACCAGATGAATTGTATCGGAAAATATTAAAGGGGCTTGTTTATGGTCTCACTAAGTATCCTTGTATTATCTTTGCGAAATCTTGAAATTACCAGGTAACTGAAAAACAGAAAATAACTTCAAAAAGCAAAGAAAAAAGCAGTGAGACACAAACCCTCAGTTTAACACTGAATACCTGGAAAGATTCTGCAGCAGATCATCTGATAAAGCATTTAATCTGGAGAAAAGAAGAGAGAAGAAGAAATGGCATTATTTGAGTTTGTGAAGGGATGTCCCACAAAAGAATACTAAATCCGGTTGACTATTCCTTCAATAAGCAAAATACAGAATTGGCTTCTAAAGTACAAGAAGATGCATTTAGTTGAATGTTAGAAATGACTCATCTGGACCCTTTTCAGTTTGTATTCAGGCCTGGATATAGCAATAGCAATAGCACTTAGACTTATATCTTGTTTCACAGTGCTTTACAGCCTTCTCTAAGCGGTTTACAGAGTCAGCTTATTGTCCCTAACAGTCTGGATCCTTATTTTACCCTCCTCAGAAGGATGGAAGGCTGAGTCAACCTTGAGCCTGGGAGATTCAAACTGCCAAATTGCAGGCAGCCAGCAGTCAGCAGAAATCGCCTGCAGTACAGCACACTAACCACTGCGCCACTGTGACTCATATAGGATGGAAATGGCATTTGTCACACTTTTAGATGACCTCCAGGGATTGTAGGATGGTGGTTGTGGAAGCTTCAGCTGGAGTAAAATGTGCCAGTGCAGGCATTTTTGCATGCTTCAAGAATTACACACATTACACTTCTCCTTCACAAGCTACATTGGTTACAGCAATAGCACTTAACAATAGCACTTAGATTTATGTAGCATTTTACAGTGCTTTCCAGCCCTCTCTAAGCAGTTTACAGAGTCAGCCTATTGCCCCCAACAATCTGGGTCCTCATTTTATCCACCTCAGAAGGATGGAAGGTTGAGTCCACTTCGAGCCTGGTGAGATTCGAATGACCAAATTGCAGTCAGCTGACAGTCAGCAGAAATAACCTGCAGTACTGCACTCTAACCACTGCACTACAGTGGCTCATACTAGTTACCTGTTTGCTCCTGGGTTGAATTCAAGATGCTGTTTTTGATTTTTAAAGCCTCACATGCCATGGGGCAAAGTTATATTAGGGACCACCTCAATACTGGTCTAAGTTGAGGTCTACCTGTGATAGACTTAGAGGCTACTCCAAATAAACCGTTTTACCTGCAGTTCTGAAAACTATTCATCCCTGGGATAGACTTTCTTATCTAGGAACAAACCCTACCAGTTGTTGTAGGTTTAAGGAGGATGTCTAAATTGGTAGGCAAAGCCATCCACAGGATCTAAAGCTTTCATCAACATGGCACATAAACTCCCCTACCTTCTATATATGTTCAGTGCACTGTGTGTACTGATGTGTGTACTAAAAGGACAACATTTGCATTGTGATGTTGTTTTCATTATTCCACCCCTCCCTGTACGTGCAAACATATTCATCATATGTGTCCCATCATTAACATGATATAGATTATAGATGGCTAAAGGTAAAGGTTTCCCCTTTCCCCTCAACTCTAGAGGCCGGTGCTCATCTCCGTTTCTTAGCCGAGGGAACCAGCAGTGACCAACAGTGAGCATTTCTGTGGTCATGTGGCCAGCATGAATATATATCAAAGGTGTATGGAATGCTGTTACCTTCTCACCGAAGTGGTACCTATTAGTCTACTTGCATTTGCACGCTTTCAAACTGCTAGGTGGGTAGGAGTTGAGGCAAGAATGGGAGCTTACCCCATTGCGTGGTGCTTGGGACTCAAACCCGGGCTGTCAGCTTTCCAGCTTTCTTTAACTGCTGAGCCATTGGGATCCTCTGTCGCGATAGGTGGTTAGGCAGAGTTTAAAAGGCCCATTCATATTTGACACATGCATGTCATAACCCCTTCCCCCATAAATAAGTGAGCTGAAATGTCAGGAGAACCTCAGACACTTTGTTTCAAGGCTCCCAGGTAGGCACACTTTATGGCTGGGATTCACTTTGAAGTGAGGGAGAGAAGTCAGAACAGTACCATCATCCAAGCTTTGAACTTGAGTCTTTCGCAGCTGAAATGTGGCTGTAGTATATGGTCATGCTGCTGTTTACCTAGAGAACACTTCCTGATGATTCAAACCACTTCACTTACTTTCTCCCTACTTAGGAGCAGCCAAACCAAGGATTTTTTTCGGCTTTGGATGTTGACTGATAGTTGATTTCTTTTAAAGATGATTGCCAGCTATCCTGATTAATAGCTCTTACAAGAATTGATATCACTGCCCAACTCATTCAAAGTCATTCTGGGCAGCTTATAGAAATAAAACCCCAATACAAAATCCAATAAACCCTCATTCCCCCCCGCCCCCCCGAAGGCAACAATTAAGCNAATCCAATAAACCCTCATTCCCCCCCGCCCCCCCCGAAGGCAACAATTAAGCCAACAACTTGATGGGCTCCATATCACCCATAACATGCCCTACCTCCCTGGTTAAATAGATACAACTTGGGAAAGGCAGTTCTTTAAATAACTTGGCCCAAATCATGTAAGGCTTCATGGACAACCAACAGCCAATGGAGCTCCTACCTCAAGAGAGGTAACACATGTGCAAATGTACACTTAGAAAAACCATGTGGGCCACTGCATTTTAAACCCATTGAAGCTTCTGGATACTTTTCAAGGCCAACTCCATGTAGAGCGTAATGCATTATTACATTTAATCAGTGTAATCAAGCAACAATTGGCCTTGTTTTACTAGAACATTGTTGAACAAAGTCCAAATTTGGGACTTCTGCTTGAAGCCCATCTTCAATAGCAGCCCCTCTCCAAATATCTAGCTTTGGCCATTCTTTCCAACAACACTTTGGCCAACAGGGATTTTTAGATTGTTTTTAATGGAAAGAAGGACTAGATAAGGCATGATAGCAGTATTCCAATATCTAAGAGGTTTTCACAAAGAGGGAGTCAAGCTATTCTCCAAAGCACCTGAAGGCAGAACAAGAAGCAGTGGATGGAAATGAATCAAGGAGAGAAGCAACCTAGAACTAAGAAGAAATTTTCTGACAGAGAACAATTAATCAGTGGAAAAACTTGCCTTCAGATATTGTGAATGCTCTAACACTGGAGGTTTTTAAGAAGAGATTAGACAATCATTTGTCTGGAATGGAATTGGGTTTCCTGCCTGAATGTGTGTGTGTGTGTGTGTGTGTGTGTGTGTACGAAGACCTCCAAGGTCTCTTCCAATTCTGTACTTCTGTTATTTTGTCGTGATAGACAAAGATGTTGGGGAAAAACATTCTGTGAGAAGGATCCATCTCAAAAAAGTCGCACTGCACACTATTTGGATCCGATCAACTGTTTCTTGTGATTGGAGGACAACAGCACCTTGACTCTCACGCAAGGAGCCAAGTTGCCAATTGACTTCTTATCCTAGGCAAGCCGTGATATTATGGTGCTTCTTGAGGTCACAAACTACATCTGACTTTGTTTTCTTCAGATGTTTTTCACCATGGTGCTCCTGTTCCAGCTTAACCAGAATTTCTGGGCTGAGAGGAAGAGGTGATTGCCCCCAGGGCTTTGAAGCACACACAAAAAAGGAGTGTTTGATTTCCTAGGTTCAAAACACACAACCTAATCTACCAATATATATATAACCCCATACCTAAAGCACCAAAAATGTAGCAATTAAGCACATTAAAAATCCTGGAAACTGCTCCTTCTGCTTAAACTATCTTAGTTTATCTGTCTCTTTTTGTCTCCACTTTATTTTAAACCACGGCAAAGTGGGGATGAAGTTCCAAATCTCCCTCTAGGGCTATTGCACAAGATATGGTACTCGGTTTCTGAATTAGCCCTTTTTCTGAGTTCACTTCTTGCCTTAACAAAAAAGAAAAATCTGTGGTGGCCTGATTAAGAATGAAGCCATCATGGGTCAAGGGGAACAAGGAGAAAGGGAAATCAAGCCTGCTTCAGTCAGGGCAATTAATTGTGGTGTTTGGAATTTTTTGGGCCAGATCCTGCCACCAAAACACCAAGTGGCCAACTTTACAAGAAACTCAGGACTGTTAAATGATCAGCCTGTTATGGCAGGTCATGTGGCTTTGATCTTGCCATTATATAGAATAGAATTCTTTATTGGCCAAGAGTGATTGGACACACAAGGAATTTGTCTTGGTGCAAATGCTCTCGGTATATATAAAAGAAAAGATACATTTGTCAAGAGTCAAGAATCATCAGGTACAACACTTAATGATAGTCATAGAGTACAATTAGCAATCGAATCATACTAGGAAACAGTCAATATAAATCATAAGGAACGAAAACACAGGGGTACTTTTTTTTACATTATATACGGGAGTCTCTGTGGTTAAATCGTCTGTGGAGTCTGTGGAGAAGACTAAAAGACAATGTTATTTGAAAATTCCAGTCTGGTTATCGACTATTGAAGCATTTTCTTATCCTATAATATACAAAAAAGGAAACAACAGTGAATATGGTGAAATTACTGAATGAAAAGGGTGAACTTAAATCTATGCAAAAATTAGAGAAACAAGTATAAAGATGAATTGGTTTCATATGGCAAATACAATCAAGGTATGTAAAGATTTTAAAACAGGAGGTTTTTAGATAAATTGACTGATTTAGTAAGATTTTGACAGGTGCTGATGAAAAGGTGATTAAAAATTATATGGATATTTATTAGAAATTAATTAGAAGAAGAAAAAGTTAAAGAAACTATGATTGCTTGGGGAAGAATTTTGGATAAGGATTGATTTAGAGAAATGGCAAAAATTGTGGTCTCAAAGTTATAAAATGACAATGTCAACAGCATATAAAGAAAATTTGTTTAAGATGTTTTATAGGTGGCACTTTCCCCCGCAAGAATAAGCAAGAATGTTCAAGAATAAGTCCGAAAAGGTTGGAAATGTCATCAGACACCTGGTTCATATTACCATATATGGTGGACTTGTGCGGATGCTAAAAAATACTGGACTAAAATTCACACGTGGTTGGAAAAATGATAAAAAAAAATATAGATTTGAAACCAGAGATATTTTTATGGGAAATTTTACCTAAAATATATAGTAAAGACTTGAAATACCTGATTGTAAATGCATTAACAGCGGCTAGGATTGTATTTGCTAAAAACTGGAAAATGAGAAAATACCATACAGGAGGAAATAATTAAGAAGATATTGGAATGTGCTAAAATGAGTAGATTGACATTTGAAATTAGAGAGCAAGAAGATAAACAATTTTATAAAATTTGGAATCTATTCTATCAATGATTAGATAATAAAACATATTAATGAAGTATGTAGATTTTTAGAAAATAAATATATAAAGATGTTTTTCTTTTTTTAAATTATATCTACAAAATGATTCTAGGATAGATCTGGGAGAATATATGAATTGTTATAATAAAACTAAGTACATGATTATTTTGTAAAATGAATGAATAAAAGTATAGTCAACGATTGATTAATAAGATATTAATGTACTTGATATTTGATTGAAGTATGAGAGGATATATAATGTAATTGTAATTGAAGACTACGAAATGGTAGCACAAAATATTTGTAAACCAACCAGTGTATATATACACTGTATGTATATATATGGAAGATGGCTTAATGTTTTTATGTTTTGTTTGTTTATGTTTGTTTTAAAACCAATAAAAATTTGTAAAAAAAAAATGAATCGTAAGGATACAAGGAACAAAGTTACAGTCATACAGTCACAATGGGAGGGGATGGGTGATAAGGAGTTGACGAGAAGATTAACAGTAATAGTAGTGCAGACTTTGTAATAATTAAACAGTGTTGAGGGAATTATTTGTTTAGCAGAGTGATGGAAAAACTATTCTTGTGTTTAGTTGTTCTAGTGTGCATGCTCTATAGCGTCATTTTGAGGGAAGGAGTTGAAACAGTTTAATCACTTCTTCATTACAGTAGAATTTCGAGGTTCTTAGTGCCCATTTCATGCCTGTAGAAAACAAGGAGAGAAGAATTGCATCATCAGAGTAGAATTGCGACATGTTTATCAGCTAATTTAGGAGCATGGATATCAACTCTTTGAAGGGTTTTAATCAGTGTGTGTGTGTTACAAATATCAGAATTGCACAAGCAGTGTATTTTCCTGTGATGCTGCATGGATGTGAAAACAGAATAAAAAGAAAGAGTATTGCTGCTTTTGAACTTTAGTGTGGAAGAAGTCTCCTGAGAAAGCCAAAGACAGCCAAGGGAAGGAAAAAACTAGAAAAAAACTAATAGATCAGTGCAGAGTTTTCACTCAGGGCATTAAATGACCAGGCTCATTTTTAATACGTTGGACACATAATGTGTGAAGACTCAAAAACCAGTGCAGCTTGCAAAGCAGAGGTATCCCATGGGCGCACTGACCCATGCCCATCACTGTCCATGCCACTCAATTCTGGACCAGCTAAAGCATTGAAGGGCAGCCCCATGTAGAGCACATGACAGTAGTCAAAATGTGAGGTGACCAGGGTGTGGGCGACTGTTTGAAAGGCTCACAGTCAAGGAAAGAATGCAATTGGTACACTAGATGAAGCTAGGTAAAGACCTATCCCAGCCACAGCTGATAGCTGTTCATCACAAGCAGGAACTTGTGAGCTCAAGAACAGTTTTGGAGTGTCCACGCCTTTTATCACAGGACAACTGAGTCTTGCTTCCAGAAGATATTTGGCCACAAGAACCATCCACTACAAATTCCAGTCTCAACCACTGCACCAATGTAAACCCTAAGTAGAAAGAGATTCTGGCACAGCTATAGGTGTGGTGAAGGATTATGTCTGATGAATGTGTCTTGCTCCATTCCTTTTCAGCCCTAAATGAAACTGATCGGAGTGCACGACAGTTCCTAGAAATTCAGCCTTGCTTCAGAGACTCACCCTCGGGGAACCCTGCCCAGCTGAGCCTATAATTTGCAGCTCAAAGAATACTTTGCCCATCCCATCGCTAGCAGCAATCAGGAGAGATACTATGCAAGATAACAAAGAATGCAGAATAGCAGAGTCCGAAGGGACCTTGGGAGTTCTTCTAGTCCAACCCCCTGCTCAAGCAGGAGAACTTTTACCAGTGGTTTCTCGACCTGTAGTCTGTGGATCCCTGAGGGGGCCATGATGTCATCACAGGGAATCCGCGAAGGCTTGAAGAAACATTATAATTTAAATCTTCAGTTAAGTCTTGCAGTTCCGTGGCCTGAAAAGGTAATTAAAGGGGGACCGTGTTGAAGAAAAGTTCGAGAACTACCGCCCTGTACTACTGAGCCATGGTGGCACAGTGGTTAGAGTCAGGATTAGGTTTCAAAAATTTTAGTAACTGGTTCTCTGTCCAGTTGCTGGTTGGGCATGGCCATAGTGGGCATGGCCTAGTCGGCATCCTGCACCATGGCGGGGAGGTATGTTTTCGCCCTCACCAGGCTCTGGAGGCTTTCCTTGAGCCTCTGGAGGAAAAAGGCCTCTCTGGGGTCAGGAGGCCCTCTGGAGGCCAGAAATGGGTCTGTTTCTGGCCTTCTGGAGCCTCTGGGAGGGTCATTTTTTGCTCTCCAAGAGCCTCTGTGCAGATCCTGCACCTACCTTGCATCCAAAATGGGCCATGTGGAGACTCCTGGGAGGGATGGGGCAGGATAGATGGGGCCAGTCAGAGGTTGGATTGCCCACTTGCTGAACCAGCCATAAAATTAAATACCGGTTCACCTGAACCAGAGACAATCATTATTATCCCCCTCCTGGTTAGAGTGCATTACTGCAGGCTATTTCTGCTGACTGCTGGCTGCCTGCAA
Source organism: Laticauda laticaudata (assembly GCA_004320025.1). Classification (NCBI taxonomy): domain Eukaryota; kingdom Metazoa; phylum Chordata; class Lepidosauria; order Squamata; family Elapidae; genus Laticauda; species Laticauda laticaudata. Next base: position 55,236 of record BHFT01028526.1, read on the forward strand.
TTTAGCTGTTCAAATCTCACCAAGTTCAAGATTGACTCAGCCTTTCATCCTTCCGAGGTTGGTAAAATGAAGACCCAGATTGTTGGGGTCAATATGCTGACTCTGTAAACTGCTTAGAATGGGCTGTAAAGCGCTGTAAAGTGGCATATAAGTCTAAGTACTGTTGCTATTGGTATACCATTCCAGACAAATGGCTGTCCAATCTCTTCTTAAAAATCTCAAGTGTTGGAGCACCTACAACTTTTATCAGAGAGTTGATAAACTGGTAAGATGATGTGTAACAAGCATCACACAGACCATAGGTAGCCCCCACTCAAGTCCTGAACCCATAGCAAAAGAAAAGACATGACAGTGGGATCATGTTGTAGTTGAAGAATGTCATGTGTCCTTGGGACGAGTCCTTTACTCAAGATAGTGGATATAATTGCAGGATAAAATCCCTGGGACATGATTTAAATTACACCATTGTGGCTGCTCTCTTGCCTTTTTTTTAAAGCTCTCCTGCAGATGTCCCTAGGTCAGGAATAGGGCGAGAAGCTTCTTGGGCGTGAGGTAGAGGGGCTGTCAGCGGTGGAATTCAAAACATTTTACTACTGGTTCTGTGGGTGTGGCTTGGTGGGTGTGGCAGGAGTAGGTTACTGTAAAATTCCCATTCCCTCCCCACCCCACTAACCTGCTTTCCAGCTCCATTCCCCTTGCAGGGCAACCAAAGAAGACCCAGCCAATCAGCTGGGACTCGGCAGGCAGAGAATAGATGGAGGCAGGGCCAGTCAGAGATGGTTTTTACTGGTTCTCCGAACTACTCAAAATTTCCACCATCAGTTCTCCAGAACAGGACAGAACCTGCTGAATACCAATTCTGCCTGTGGTGTACTTGTCCTTTGAATGACTTCCGGGAAGCCACCACACTTCCCAAAGTCAACGCAAGGAGGAGAAAAAATAATTGATTTTATTTCATTTCCATGGAATCAAAAAGCTACTGAAATTCAGTTCAGTGGATTAATTGCAGCTCATACAATCCTCTTTTCTTCACACCCAACTGACCTTGGTTGCTTGGGAAAAAAACGCAAAGCAGGGCCGGCTTTTAGATACCAGACTACAAAGGAATCCTGCAGTTATAACCTAAGGCTGGAAAGAAAACAAAGAAAAAAGACAATGGCAAACCACGTTCATATTTTTGTCAAGAAAACAACGCAGAGCGCACATTTCCACAAAGTGACAAGGAAGAAAGAAAGCTTGACTTGAACCAAACATAGTATTGAAAGTTTTAGACCTTCCCAAGTTCATTTCTAATCTGGGATCAAATAAACCAGTCAGCCGTATGATTTAAATGGTTTATTTTTTGTGTCCCTTGCATTGTAAACAACACAAGGTAGTGAGGGGAGGGGGGAAAAGGAGGAGGGGGAGAACTGGCCCCACTCACCCCATGTGCCTGGCCTGACCACTGGGCTACTTCTTTCCCCTTCTTTCTTCTGCTTTTGTCTGCACACAAGGAAAGCAGCAAAAGTCTTTCTTTCTCTCCCCCAAACTCCACCAGAAATGAGTCTCAGAATTTTCCTGCAGACTTTTTTTGGGATTTTCCCAGGGTCAATGGTCCTGGCGGGATTTAAAATGATGAGTTTGGTGGTCCCTGAGGCCCAAAAGGTTGGCGACCCCTGCTATAGAATATATCATCCTCTTACTCAGTCACCCATTTCCCGTTTCATCCTTACACTCCATGTAAAGAATTTCCTTCCTTCCTTGCCAAGGCCTCTAACTTTATTGAGACTATATCTATCTAAAGAGAAGCTATCTTTGGAATGTATGCCTTATCTCATTCCCTCGCAAAGCCACTTTCCAGCTCTGTGAACAGTGGAGAGTAAGAAGGCCAGCAAAATCTAAAAATCAAACATGGTTTCAGAGTCTTAATAAGTATATAATTGCTGTATTTACATTTCTAAAAATATTCTCACTGTAAATTCTTGAATATAGTAAAAATTAGAGCAGTTTTAGAATCATCCATTTTAGTATAGCATTTATATCCCAAAGGTGCTTTTTCAAAAGGCAACTGGATTTTCTTGGTTTTTTTCCTTGAAAACATTTCACTTCACATTCAAGAAACTTCTTCAATTCCAACCTCCATAGATATACAGTATTTATTAGGATCACAACTTGGTAACTGCTTCGGTTGGGGTGAGACAGGTGGCCCAGAAGCCATGTAGTAAGTATATTTAGATATAGATACAGAATTGGAAGGAACCTTGTAGGTCATCTAGTCCAGCCCCCGCTCCTGCCCAAGCAGACCCTACACTATTTCTGACAGATGGCAGTCCAGTGTCATCTTGAAAGCTTCCAGTGATGAAGCTCCCACAACTTCTGAAGGCAAGCGTTTCCATTGGTTGATGACTGTTCTCTCTGTCAGAAATTTTTTTCCTTATTTTCAGGCTGAATCTCTCCTTGTTCAGTTTCCATGCATTATTCCTTGTCTGGCCTTTGGGTGTTTTAGAAAATAGCTTGACCCTCTTCCTCTATGTGGCAGCCCCTCAAATATTGGAAGACTGCTATCATATCTTTCCTGGTCCTTCTCTTCAGTAGACTAGCCATGCCCAGTTCCTGTAATCATTCTTCATATACAGCTTCCAATCCCCTAATCACCTTGGTTGCTCTTCTCTGTCCTCTTTCTAGAGTCTCAACATCTTTTTTATAGTGTGGTGACCAAAACTGGATGCAGTATTGTAGGCGTGGTACATGGGTATATGGAGTGCTTTGTTGTCCAACCTTTTGGGCTGCACTGAGTGAAGAGGAATTGCCTTGGGCCACATAACAAATATATAATGCAGTGGTATCTTGCTACTCATCGTTAATTGATTCCAGGAGGTGCGATGAGTTCCAAAAATGATGAGTACAAAACCATTTTTTACCATAAGGAATAATGTAATGAGTCACAAGGCAGCCGAGACTGACAAGTTCTAGCTCATCCATTGAGTATCAAACAAACAATGAGTTCTGGGACATAAGCGTGTTGATATTATGGAGGGTTTTGAAGACCTGTGGGTTTGTTTTGGTTGTTGACAGCTTTGTGCAACTTTTGTTCTTTGTTTGTTCCCATTGCATTATTTTATTCTTCCATGTGTTTTGATCTATGAACCACCCAGAATCACCGAGTTTTGGGCAGTGTACATTTTTTATATATAAGCAAATATATTTGGAACACCAGAGAGTCCTGTCATTTTTCTCTTTCTGCATAGGCCAGCTCTATGCAACATTTCTTATAGTCTTTCAAAATCCAGAGAAGACACATTTATTTCACAACAGATCAGGGGTGGGCTGCTGGGGGTTCGCAGGGGTTTGGGAGCTAAGATTCCATGCAGTTCGGAGAACCCCCAAATCCCACTCCTGGCTGGCCCCAACCACCCCACCCCACCCCTCCGAGGAGTCCTCACACATCCTGTTTTGGATGCAGGTAAGTGCAGGGTGCGCACGGAGACTCAGGGAGAGTGAAAAATGGACCTCCTGGAAGTTCAGGAAGGCCGGAAATGGACCTGTTTCTGGCTTCCAGAGAGCCTCCAGACCCTGGGGAGGCCATTTTCGCCCTCCTGGAGGCTCGAGGAAGGCCTCCAGAGACTGGGGAGGGCAAAAGCACCGCCCCAATGGTGCAGGAGGCTGACTAGGCCACGCCCATCATGGCCACGCCCACCTAACAACCAGGTAGAGGACCGGTTGCTAACATTTTTGAAGCCAACCCCTGCAACCGATTGTGAGCTGTGTCCTATTTAATCTGTACTGAAGGTCTGCTTCCTTTTGCTAACATTCCAGACCAGGGAGAAATATTTTGACATTTTGCTTTCACCTTTTTGAAAATTAAACACTTTTTTTTGACCCTGGCATGAAGTCACCGCTGTGTAATTCTTTGGTTTGTCTTATCCTGTCATGTGGTTTATTTAGAGGATGTTACTTTATTGGTTTGAAATGTTATTCTGTGACGGTATTTTTATGGGTTTGTTTTTTCACAGGGTGAACGGCACTGAAAAACATAACAGAAAGTGGCATTTATGTGTGCGAGGGTGTGAGAAGGAGAAAGGAAAGAAGGGGAGGGAGAGAAAAAGTATGTATTATTCTGGTCTGTCTAGGGGTGCACAAAACTATTTGCAAAATAAGAGAAAATAAAATGAAAACAGAAAACTTTTTGAAAAGAGTAGCATCAAATTCAGAATTTACCAAACATGTAAATAGGCAAACTCTCTGGATTGGGGGCATGACAGAGGACCTCTGGGCTTGCAGAAGATGCAGAATTAAGCTTTGCTATTTCTGCATTATCAGAGCCAATAGCTAGAGATGGGAAAACACTTCTCTGCCTGAGGAGCTGACAACTGGAATAGCCCACGCAAGTCTCAATCCAAGTCTGATTTGGTTTAAGGCACTTTCTTATGTTCTTCAATAAATTACACTGAAATAATTTCTGAATACAGGCCCTGGATGGGTTGGCAATTAATTAGCATATTTATTGGATTTCTATATTGCTCTCTAGCAAGCACTTAAGACTGGCCTGCGGAGAGTTTTGCTTCTAAGCCAAGAAAACCAGGAAAAGGAGACAGCCAGGATAGGGTGGTGCAATGCTTAAGGCAGGGGTCCCCAAACTTGGCAACTTTAAGATTTGTGGATTTCAACTCCCAGAATTTATTTATTTATTTGATTTGATTTGATTTGGCAATCGCTTATAAAATAATAGGTATAACGATAAACATGAGTAAGAATACAGAAAATAGGTACAATTAAATGGGGACAATAGGACAGGGACAGTAGGCACGATGGTGCACCTATGCACGCCCCTTACAGACCATTTAGGAATGGGGTGAGGTCAATAGTAGATAGTTTGAGATTAAAGGAGTGGGGGGTTAGAGGATGTAACAACAGAGTTAGGTAGTGCATTCTAGGAATTGATCACTCTGTTGCTGAAGTCGTACTTTCTGCAATCAAGTTTGGAGCGGTTAAAGGCCCTGTCACACTGCCCAACGGATGCAAAACGGACACAACGGACGAGAAAAATGTTCCATCCATTGTTATTGTTTCGCTCTCAGAAGGGGCAAAAATTCTGCATAACCGAGAGCGGATAAAAACGGACCAGGAGGACGCAGGCGGTGCAAAGCGGATACGGAACGGAAGCCCAGGGGATGGAAGCGGATGGAGAGGATGGCACTCCGCTAGCTTTCCGAGGGGACCTCCAGCAAGGGGATGCGGAATGGATAACGCGGATGCAGAGCGAGATGCACAGCGGATGAAGCGGATTGAGAGCGGCATGCAGAGCGGCAAGCTAGGGAATTTGCCGGACGCATTAATTGTGATGCGGAGGAAGCATGGTCAGCCCCGCGGAATATAAGGAAGCAGCTCGAAGCAGGTCGCCATTACAGAGGAAAGACCTGCTGCTGGAATGGATTGGCTGCCTTGCCTGCCTGCTGCATGGTCTGCCTGCAAGCTTGCTGCCACCCTCCCTGCCAGCTTTGCTGCAGCCTCCCTGCCAGCTTGCTGTCTGCCTTTGCTGCCAGCCTTGCTGCAGGAGTCTGCCTGCCAGCCTTGGTTCATCGCTGCCTGCCGCCTTGGTGCTGCCCGCGCTGCCAGCCCTTCCTGCCAGCCCTTGTGATGCCTGGCCTCCTGCAACAGCTTCTGCAGCTTGGTGTGCCTCTGCCAGCTTCCGCCAGCTTGGTTCCTGCAGCACTCCTGCCAGCAGCAATTCACACACATATGAACACGAGCAAGCTCATCCATTGTGGCCAGCCCCATTGAAGAGGGACAGGCTACAATCCGTCCTGGCTCTCTGGTTCGCTGGGTTCTGCAGCATGGCTCGCTCTTCTGGGGCATGGCTTCTTTGCCTGCTTTGCTTTTGGAGGAAACTGATGACAGCACTCCAGCACCAGCCACCCTCCAACAGGCAACCGTGCACCCTTCACCCCTGAGACTGAGCGACCAAGAGAGGAGTGCCCAGAGACCCATTTTTGTTTATAGTTGTTGTTAATAAGTCTATTTTTGATTCACACACTTGTTCATTTCTTTTTTTTTTACATAAAAGTCTTGGTTGGAACTTTTAGAAATGGTTTAAGCCATTTGCATGCTTGAGGGATGGGTTAGATAAGCAGTGGGATGGGCAGGGATACTTTGGGTGGGTAATAGTGTGGGATAGGATAAACCTCAGTGAAGCATAGTGGACTGTATGGTCACCCCTCCCAAGCTGCCCCACTTTGGCCTTTAATTATCAATAACAATGTAAGATTGATCCACACATTTGAACTAAACACAACTCTTTATTAAAATGCCTGTTCATTGTAGGCCCACAAATACTATGGTCCAATTATATAGTTGATGAGAAGGCTGAAGGAAGCATCATTAATCATTATCATCCTGTTTTGCCATCACCATCAGCTGGGACGTATTGCACTCAGGTTTCAGGAGTTGGCGCTGTTCTTTCCTTCAGTGAGGGGCTTTGTTGGGGCCTTGCACCTATCCTCAGTTGGTTTCAAGGTTTCAACCCTCTCCGCTCCATTCCGCGGCTCCATGTCCCATTGCTTGTTGGAGGTCGCATGAGCCTGTTCCTGCAACACTGGGGTAGGGTGCACATTGAGATTGTGCAGGATGCAGCAAGCTTCATGATCCTCCTCACGTCTTGGGCGATGCTGATGGTGGTGAGAAGTAGCCTGGAACTGTTGGACCAGCGATGCAAACGTTTCCGCCCACCAGCCCGCCTTGCCCTGGGACAGCCTGTCAGTGAAGATCTCTCTTCACAGGTGAGGAGTCTGGAAGTGTAGGGCTTCATGAGGTAGGTTCTGAGGGAAGAGGCG
>BHFT01028527.1:0-16941 GCA_004320025.1 Laticauda laticaudata
CCCCCCATCTGCTGTGCATCCGCTGTGCACCACTGTATCCATTCCACGTCCACTTTGCTTGATGTCTCCCGGAAGCCTAGCAGATGTGCCATCTCTGCTTCCATCCGCTTCCATCCACTGGGCTTCCGTTCCGCATCCGCTTTCCACTCTGCCCTGCGTCCTCCCCGCGTCGCGTTCTCGTTTCCATGTTATCCCGCGTCCGGTTATGCCCCAATTTTTGCCCCTTTTGAGAGCGGATAACAACGGATGGAACATTTTGCTCGTCCGTTGTGTCCTTTTTACTAACATTTTCCATCCGTTGGGCAGTGTGACAGGTGCTTTACTTTAATACTACTGTATGATGTTTTTTGGTGTGTATGGGGAACATAGAAATATATCAATTTTGGAGGCTAGTGTGATAAAACCATACAAGTTTGAAATTGTAGTTAAATTTCAACTGATAAAACTTGCAACAAATATTTACTCTTTCCTTCTATCTACATCACCTTGTTAAAAAGCTTAAGTTGAAGGTAGGTTTTTTTTTTCTCTCTCTCTTCAATCTCTTAAAAATAGCATTGATGCAGGAAATTATCACATAAACAAAAGTCTTCACTGTTATTTTTCCTGAGTTTTCATGCTCACTGAAGAGAATATTATTTACAGTACTTTGGACATTCATAGCAAACATTATTTTAATTTATTTAATTTAAATGACCTTTAAGTTAAGTTGTAGCCAGTAAATGTTTCCTTTATCCCTGGTGATATAGGATAGTTCTATATAAAAAAAAATTCACAAGTGAGGAAATAATTGGTGAAACTTGAAATATTATTCCAAAAGTTTTGTAATCTGTGTTTGCTCTTATGATATTGTAAATTTACAGCTGACTTTATTTCCCAATTGTTAGTCTTCCCTGATGCTTCTTCATCTGATTGTACAGAATTAAATTACATTGGTGGACAAATCATGCTCATAAAGATGACATATAGATGGTCAGCTCCAGCACAGGGCTGCAGGACAAAAATATTTTAAATGTACGCAACTCCCTTTCTATTTATGATAGGGGGAAAAAAATCCAAATTCAATTCCTAGCACTCATCTAATTTGCCCTATCTAAAGCTTAGCCTTAACTTTTATACGGTAAAAACAAAGCAAAGCAAACTACCAGGAGATAATTGATGTTTACTACATTTTCTGTTATTTATGTACATATTAGTCTTAAATATCTGTTATTGTATTATGCAATATGTCATCAATCACTATAAATATTCTGTACTTTTTCTCATTGGTGTTAGGATATTATTATGTTCTGTGGGGAGACAGATGAAGGAACTTCTCCCTTAAAGTGAGTAGATGCTTATAATGTAACAGAAAATAATATTAATACTAGTTGTACTTCCAACAGTTCAGTTACATCAATAGCACCTCCAAGAGAAATGTGAATGATAAATATGTTGAGTAAGAAGAAGGTAGAAAATGAAAACATTTTTTGAGAAAGTACAAAAAAAACCAGATTTTTTAAATACAGTATAACATTATCCAGTCAGTAGCATTGCTGTGTGTATATATATCTAAGGAGTCATCTCTAATGAGACTGACCTGTCCCACTTCATGGAGCAAAAAAAGGCCTACTTTGGATCCTGTCTTTCTCCTGCCCTCTGGAATATTCTTCTGTTGGAAGTGAAGTCATGTCCTGCACTCTTGACTGCCCAGAGAAGGTAAAAAATTGGCTTCAGGCTCTGATAAGGGTGTTCTAGGCTGGGGTTGGCTGATGGGGTGAGAGAGAAAATCTCTCCAGACATATTACTTGTCCTTTTAGTTTTTAAACTTCATATTTAATTTTCCTAACTTTGAGTGTACTGCGTTATCTTTTTAACTTTTTTATTATTATTCTGAAAGTCACCCAGAGTCACTGTAACCAGGAGATACTGAAGATGACATATAGGTTTAATAGTTAAATAGATAATGCTAAATGATGATAGACAGATAGATAGATAGATAGATAGATAGATAGATAGATAGATAGATAGATGGATGGATGGATGGATGGATGGATGGATGGATGAGGGAGGGAGGGACGAGGGAACGGAGACGCACGGGCGGGCGGGCTGGTCGCGGCGGGCGGGCCGGCAGCAGGCAGGCAAGGCAGGCAGGCAGGCAGACAGACAGACAGACAGACAGACAGACAGACAGACAGACAGACAGACAGATAGATAGATAGATAGATAGATAGAAAAATAGAAAGGCAGCCAGGCAGGCAGAATATGCACACTGTCCTGATTCAAGGTCACTTTTTTTGAATGTGCAGTGATTTTACATACAAGTGTTCAGAAGAGGTCAAGTCTGAATGTTTCATTTTACAAATTTTGAAATACACATCCCCAGAAGTCTTTGGATCTAATTATCTACAGAATAACAGGGGAAAAAATTATAAGAATTTGCCTTAATGAGTTTGTGGTTCAAATTTTGACAAGGAAATTTTTAAAAATTTACAATTTAATTAATAAGGGTAGGAAAAGTAAGAGAATATACCTTAATAATAACCATAGTATGCGCAAAATATATGATTGTGCAAGATCTTTTCATGGAAGGAACTAAAGAGAAGTTTTAAAACAGTAGATAAATTTGCCAAATAGCTCAAATAAAAGTGGAACAATTACAGTTTCTTGGCAAATAATTAGTAAAAGTGGTCAACAGGAGTCAGGCTATGGGCAATTTGGCAGTTAATTAAGGACTTCCCTGCAGGAAAAAAGTGTCTCTGGCAAGGCATCCTGGAACCTATTAATTTGTCATCAACTTTCAAACATCATTCAGCCCATGGTCAGTTAGGGAAGATTTCATTTTAAGTCTTGTACATCATCATTAGTAGCTTGATGGGAGCATTATTTTCCAATCTCCGAATCCACTGATCCTCTATAATAACTTAAATTAGTGCTCATAGTTCTGTTGCATGTATCAGGAAAGGTGCATTTTTCTCCCTCCCCTTTCATGTCTTCTTTTAGCATAAGTTCATTTTTATCTTGTTAACCTTTGCTTCCTTTAGAATTATATTAACTTCCTTTATTGGAAGTTCCACAACATGAAGGCAACTACAAATCCAATGTCAGGAGACATTATCAGATCATTTTTTATGCATTAGTCATGCAGAAGAATTGACAAATGTTAACATTTTTTTCACTGAGAAGAATAAAATTTAGACTTCATTTTATGAAATGGTGTTCTGCGTATCTTCCTTGCTCCATCCTCTTGGGCACTTTTTCTTCCTCCACACCCTTCAAATAGGTGCAACAGATTGTTATATCTCCTTCTCAGAAATAACAATCTGAGAAGAAAATTACCACATTAGTATAAGAGATGATGATCTATCAATAATTTGAGAGGTTTTGTGTGAACTCTTGTATACATGCACATTCAAGATTTGCTGGCTTTGAGTTAATGCAAGGCCCTGGCCTGTTACCGGTCCTTGGAAGGTTTGGAACTGGGCTAAATAAATGGCGGGGAAGTGCATCCACATATCCCACATCTGCACACTTGCCCGCTGCTCAGGTAGAACCATCCCCTCTCCCATCACCGCCAGTCCAAAATCTGGAAAGATTGGCGAACTCTGATACCAGACTTAACCTTAACCTGGGAGACTGAAAGTTCTAATCTTGCCTTATGCATGAAAGCTGATTGATGATTTTGGGTCAGTCACCCAAAAATCTGTGAGTTCTAATCTTACCTTATGCCTGAAATCTGGCTGGGACTTTGGACTAATTACTATCAGTAGGAGATTCTGAAATTCAATCTCATGTTATGCATGGCTGGTTGACTTTGGGCCAATCTCTCTCTCCCTCCCTCCCTCCCTCCCTCCCTCTCTTTCCAATCCACCTCATAGGGTTGTTGTGAGGAAAGCAAGAGGAAGGACTAATAGATATGTATGCCACCTTGAGTTACTTACAAAAACAATATAAAGGTGGGATAAAAATAAATAAATAAATAATAATATGAGCCAGCACCCAGTGTCTTTCTTGGCCAAAATAAAATTCTATTGTTTGATGCTCTAACATAAGATTTGAATGGATAATTTGGATGCTAATTCAGTCCGAATGCAAAGACTGCAAGCATGGTGTTTATTTGTGTTCCTGTGTACATGTGTAAGGGAAGGAACATAAGCTCTTTTTGAGCTGTTAGGTTTGAGGTAGCTGTTTGGATTGCCCATCTGCTATTTTTGGCTTGGAGATGAACTTGCCTCCCTCAAATAAGACTCACAGACTTGAACGTCATGTCTAGCTCCAGGGGAAGTCTTCCTTCCTTCCTGCTGGACTTCTTCAGAAACTAAATTTCAGAAATATAATATGCAACGCAACAAAGCAGAATCATTAATAACATTCAGTCACACACAGAGAGAAAGAGAGTGATAGAGAAAGAAAGAGAGAGAGGGAAGGAGGGAGGGAGATTCACTGGAGTAAAGGTTTTGGTATTCCATCAAGAATGTTAATCCCTTTATGGACTTCAAATGATGAGAAGTTTGTCGTTTTTCTTAAGCTGTCTCATTAATGTACTGCTTCAGGCATAAAATATGATGCCGTCCAAGGTATTATCTAATCCTTTGTCCGATTGCAGTGATCAAAGACACCTTGATGCTGGCAAGGAGAGCAACTTTTATTGCTACTTTTCTTTATGCAAGTCTCCAAAATGCACTTAAAAAGTGGTTGATTTCACAGTGTGGGGAAATGTGAAGTCAATAAGTTTTCAACTCTAGTCACTGGAAAATATGTTGCTCAATGGAACATCACCTGGGCAATTCATCATCAAAAATTTTATTCTTAAAACAAAAACAGGGCAAGAGATACAATGTCTCTGCATCATCCCCTTCAAGAGGAATCCCCAAGGATTACCTCTGAAAATTTAAATGTCAGCAGCATTTATATCTAAATGACAGATAAAAAGAATTAATGGTCTCCTTGTCTTGTACAACATGCTAGATTGAGATTTTCCTGAATTCTTTGCTGTTTCTTTACTTGTCTATTTATTTACATTATTCATAAGCCACCAAATAACAAGACATTCTCTGGGCAGCTCACCATATAAAAATAACAAATTAAAAATACAACAGTCCAATACAAGAGTAAAACAACATAAAGAGCAAAAACTAAATAAAAAAATAAATAAAACCCAGATTATGGAGAGAATAAAAACTGACAGAGCAAAAGTAACAATCGATAGAACATGATTGAGAATAAGCTTTTTAAGAAAAAATAATAAGAAGAAAGAAAGCTGTTAAGGTTAAGTCCAGGTTAAGTATCCCAGGGAAACAGTGATGTTGGAGGATTTTGTTTAGTGAAAATATTGCAAAGAACAAATTGAACCTAACACATCTAGCAAACTTAACAGTCCTGATCCAGTCCATCACCACTTTAAATAGCAACTTAGCACCTTTTGAACCTCAGTAACATATTATGAAAAATGAACCAAGTATCTGGGCCACATTATGGTAGTATCTATGTACTAGAAATCTTTGGACAATCTTTTAATAATATAAGATTAGCAATAGCAATATCACTGAGATTTCTATACCACTTCATAGTGCTTTACAGCCCCTTTCTAAGCAATTAACAGAATCAGCATATTGCCCCAAACTATCTGAGTGTCAGCCTTGGAAGCCATTTTTTTCTTTTGGAGCTTCAAGGATTCCACAATTAGTGCCTAGGAAATTGGGAGGGGGGATTGCAAGGAGCAGTGGAAGATTAGCCACAACAATATTCCTTCCTCTGGGAGTCAAGGGTGTTTACTCTGCACCTGGAGAGGAGTGACTGGGGGTAGTCTCCAGTAGGGATGTCAATGTGATTGGATCAGGTGATGGACTTATGGGTACAGGGGTTGGAATTTGGCTTTCTTTTCAGTGGAGGGGAAACTCGGATCTTTCAAATTTGGGTTTCCCAGATGTGTCAATATGATATCTCTAATAAAATGAAATTTTGAAGAATTGCTAGCCTCAGAGTCTTCTTTCAAGGAGGTTGTTACTTGGAATGCTGACACTGGGTCCTACTTTTACGGACCTCAAAAGGATGGAAGATTGAGTCAATCTTGAGCTGGCCAGGATCAAAGAAATTGAACCCCTGGCAATTGTGAGCAGTGTTAGCCTGCAATGTTGTATTTTAATGATTACGCCACTCATAAGTATATTGGAAGAATCTATGAAACAAGTCTATTCTCTTTGCATCCCAGAAAGGTGCAGCAGGGATCATAAATCTTCAATCTGCAAATCAAACAGGACTTAGTTTTCACACCAAGCTTTTCTCCATTCCGATCCAATTTCCTTTCTATGAACTTCTTCCTTCCTTGAAAAAATACCTGCCTTCCTGGAAAAAATATTTTTTTCCATACAGAAAGAATAAGGAACAATACTTCTTTCAGGAAGAAAAAATAAGGATTATGGGTGTAATCATTATCTTCCTCTTTCTGAATAAAAGAAGACCTATCAAGGTGGGGTGGAGATATGAATTGGAAGGGGGATGTCCCTCACCAAAATACCCTGCAGAGATGATCTTGTTTCAGAGAAAATTAAGTTTCCTAGCAGTTTACAGGGTGCTTGGCAATTGTTCTCAAACTACTAATATGTATTATATTGCATTCATAGCCCAATTCAAATTCACACAAGTAACAATGAAAATGATGCTATCATGAAAATAATAGTAATAATTATACTTATTCTTTCCACGTGTGCCATATGCCTTGTTTTAATACAAATGATCTTCTGTAGAAAATGAATCTATTTTAAGTGGGAAAACCAATCAAAAGAAAGAAAAAAAAGATTTGGTTGCAACTTTAGGCAAATTTGCCTGTTTCATGCTTCTTTGGCCAACTGATGATTTGGGAAGCATTATTCTATGGATACTGCTCAATTACAAGGTTTATGTTTGTAGTTTTAATAAAAATATATATTCTGTATTCTATGTCAGGGTTCCAGATGACACGTCCATAGCAATCAAAACTCCGAGGCAATTGGATTCCTTGAATAATAAATTTGTTGGATATGTCACATTGAAAGAAGCTGGTGAAAATTGACACTGAATGTTTCCGTGGTTTTCTTTTCTTTTTTGTAAAAAAGATTATTTTTATTTTTTGACAACAAACATAAACAAAAAACAACAAATAAAACCTTCTTTTAATTGTATGGTGTATCTATTGGTACATACAGTATTTCTATATTCATGATAAAATATAGTATCTATATTCTTTCCCTCTTAGATTTAGATTTATATTCATTTTATGTTAATCAACTTTCCATGTCAAGTTATGTTATTATTACATCATCATTAGACTTTGATTAGAAGTTCACATTATCCTTTTAGAGCAAATCTCAGTTTTAACTAATTCTATTTCATGTTATAATTCATTTCATATTAATCAATTATAACATATCATTACTGTTTTATTATATTTGCTCCTGTATTATATTTATATTATAATATATTTCATTTCCCATTTTTCTATTTGGCCATTGATAAAATAAATCTCATATTTTTAATATTCTTTTTCTTCTTGCTCTCTAATTGCCAGGGTTAATCTACTAATCTCTGCACATTCTATTATTTTCTTAATCACCTCCTCTTCTAGCAGGATTTTTTCATTTTTCAAGTTTTGAACAAATATAATTCTAACTGCAGTTAAAACATTAATCATCAAATATGTCAATTCTCTATTATATCCTTCGGATAAGATACCCAATAAAAATATCTTTGGTTTCAAGGTTATATGCTGTTTTTTCATTTTTTCCAGCCAGGTGTGAATTTTAGTCCAATATCTTTTGGCTTCCACACATGTCCACCATGTATGGTAATACGATCCAGGTATCTGATAACATTTCCAACATTTCACCAATTTATCCTTGAACATCCTTGCCATTCTTGCTGGGGATAAATGCCACCTGTAAAACATATTACACAAATTCTCTTTATATGCTGTCAACATAGTCAATTTATAGTTTCGAATCCATAGTTTCTGCCATTTTTCTAAATCTATCCCTTATCCAAAAATTTCCCCCCAAATTTTCCCCCAAGCAATCATTGTTTCTTTAACTTATTCTTCTTCTAATTTCACTCCAAGTAAATATCCAAATAATTTTTAATTGTTTTGAGCTCACCCCTTTCATTTAATATTTCACTATATCTAACTATGTGATCTATTTTAAAAACAATTGGATACACAAATGCCTCTAGTTAATAACCAGACTGGTATTTTCATATTATGTTGTTTCCTTATTTTCTCCCATGTTGACAATAAAGCATCTTGAATGTAATGCCTCCTGAAATACCCATGTACTTTATTTTCTTTACACCATAAAAATGCATGCCACTCCAATTGCAAATCATGATATTCCAAAGTTAACAATCTAGTGTTCCTCAATACAATCCATTTTTTCGCCCACATCAATGTTATCACCTGGTAATATAATTCCCAGTTGGGTAGACCAAAGCCTCTTCTTATTCTAGCATCCTGTAATACTTTTAATTTAATTCTTGCCTTCTTTCTCTGCCATATATATTTCAATATTAACTTATTTAGTTCCTCAAATTATTCTTTCCCTAATTTAATTGGAATTATCTGAAACAAATATAATATCCTTGGTAGCATGTTCATTTTGATTGTAAATATTCTCCCTATAAGAGATAGTTGCAAATTTTCCCACTTTTTCAAATCTGTTGCAATCTGTTTTAATTTATAATAATTATCTTCCTTTAATGCTCCACTTCTTGCTGTTAATAGCAATTCTAAATATTTTACTTTGTTTGTGATCTGGCTATTCAGACAGTCTGTCAATTCTTTCCTTTGTCTTCAATCATATTCTTAACTAAAATCTTAGTTTTATCTTTCTTTATTTTTAATCCTGCCACCTGTCCATATTCTTCAATCTTTTCTATGAAATTGGGCACTGTTTCCAATGATTTCTCTGATATGAAGACCAAATCATCTGCAAATGCTTGTAATTTATATTTCTCTTTTTATTTTCATTCTTTTTATTTCTCTATTATCCCTGACATTTCTATTTAATACCTCCAAAGTCAATAAAAATAGCAGTTGCAACAGAGGACATCCTTGCCTAGTTCTTTTTTTAATGTTAATATTATTTATTAAATCTCCCTTTATCACTACTTTTGCAGATTGTTTATAATAAATTGCCTTAATTGTCTTAATGAATTTTTTTCCAAAGTCCATCAGTTCCATTTGCAATGACATAAATTGCTAATTTACATTGTTGAAGGCCTTTTGCGAATCTAAAAATACCAAGGCCATTTACTTCTCTAGATATGTTTCATAATATTCCAAAGTATTCAAGATTATTCTGATGTTGTCTTTAATTTGCCTTTTAGGTGGAAATCCATTTTGATCAGTGTGTATAAAGTTGTTCAAACATCTTTTAAGTGTTCCTGCCATTATTGAGGCAAATATTTTATAGTCTGCATTTAGCAGGGATATAGATCTGTAAATTTTTATTTGCTGCAGGTCGGTGTCCTCTTTTGGTATAAGAGTAATATAGGTCTCTGTTCTTGAATTAGGTATTTTAGTTTTTGACAAAACCTCATTCATTACTTCAAGCACTGTAACACTTAAGGATTCCTATAAAATCTTGTAAAATTCTACTGGTAGCCCATCTGGGCCTGGAGTCTTTCCTGTATTTTGTCTATATATCACCTCAGTCAGTTCCATCGTTGTTATTTTCCCTTCTAATATTATCTTAATATGTTCAGGTATTTGAGGTAACTCTGCCTTTTGCAAATATTGTTTAACTTTTTCTTCTTCAATATTCTCTTGATCATATAGTTTCTTGTAATATTTCTGTACTATTTCTTTTTTTTCTTCATGTATTATCTTTTTTCATTTCTCTCCCCTTTTTCAATTTATATGCCAACCATTTGCCTGGTTTGTTTGCATTTTTGAAGAAGTTCCGTTTAGCTCTCCTAATTTTTTGAACTAGTTACTCTTTTTCCATCAACCCCATTTTGTGTTTAATTATTTCTATTGACTTTTAATATTCTTCTTTTGTGGATATTTTTGTAGCTCTTTCTTGATTTTTTTGTAATATTTCTCCAACATTTGTTGCATTTGTTTTTTTTTAATGTTTCTTC
This sequence comes from Laticauda laticaudata, assembly GCA_004320025.1. Taxonomy (NCBI): domain Eukaryota; kingdom Metazoa; phylum Chordata; class Lepidosauria; order Squamata; family Elapidae; genus Laticauda; species Laticauda laticaudata. The sequence continues at coordinate 10,090 of BHFT01028527.1, forward strand.
TTCTTGTATAGTTTATATTCAGACCTCTGGCATAGATCTTTATGGTATCTCATAAATTTTATGATGAAGTTTCCTCCCTGTTGGTTTTTTTAAAAGAAAAAAGTCAGTTCTTTTTCCATATTTTGTATAAATTCTTTTTGTTCCTGTGGTTTTCATCTAATTAAAACTAAAAGTTCTTTCACTTTCTCCAATCAGTCATATGGTCCAATCAGAATATAGTTCAGTTGCAAGAAGACTCCAGTTTTTTCCTTCTGGACACCTGGTGGGAATGTCCTCGGTTCCCAGGATAAAGTATTTTATTTTGGCTACATCACCCCAGTTATCTATACTTCCCCACTTTCTTTCCCATGACTCCAGTTGTGGCAGTAAAATGACAATAGCCAGGTCAGTTTCCAGGTTGACAATGTGTGTCTGTATATTCACATACACATCAGAGGTGGTATTCAGCCGGTTCTGACCAGTTCTGGAGAACTGGTAGCGGAAATTTTGAGTAGTTCAGAGAACCAGCAATACTATCTCTGACTGGAACTTTTACAGGATCCTTCCTCTGCCACGTCCACCAAGCCACGCCCACAGAACCAGTAATAAAAAAAATTAAATCCCACCACTGATACATATACATGTGAAAACATGTACACACAGAGAAAGGCTAGAAAGTGAGATAGAGAGAAACAGACACCTTAAAATTCATATTTTCAGTTCAGAGATATATAATAATATTGCTATTCAAACACAAAAACATATATTTCGTGGAAAGAAATGTATGACAATAATGCAATATCAAGTTACTTAATAGTGAGAAGGAAGCATATAAATTATATTAAATACATAAATAAATATGTCCTGTATGAGTTTTTTTATTGATAAATCTTCATTCAAACTTTTGTATTCCACTCAATTCCTGATACAAATTATCCTGATAGATAATTTGAAGTTATTGTCAAGCCAATAAATTGGTAACAAACAATTATGAATAAAGACAATCAATCATTTCATTGAGGCAGCCCATCCTCACCATTAAATCTGAAAGCCTTCAGGAACCCATGAGTGTTGGTACTGCCATGGATTAAAAATAGACTGATCTACTCATATGCTTAAAAGAATGTATGGTAGCTCATCTAAAGGCAGCTCAGGAGTTCCTTCTGGCAAAAAGAAAGTCAATATCCAGATTCTCTATAGGAAACTTGTATATTTACATGCCTACTAATAACAGGTCTTCAAGGTAGATTAGACTCAAAACTAATCTCACATGGTTTATTATTCTAAAGCAGGGGTGTCAAACTCAAAGCCCAAGGGCCAGATCCAGCTTGCTGGGTGCTTAGATCTGGCCCAAGGAGCCACTTTGGAAACACTGAAGGACTGGCCCATGGTGCCTCTGCCAGCAAAAATGGAGCTCGAGAGGGCCACGTGCAAGAAGCCATTACAGCCAAAAATGGAGCTTGTGAGGACCATAGATAGCTGTCCTGAGCTCTGTTTTTGCTGGTAGAGTTGCAGGAGGTCATCACAACTGAAAATGGAGCTTGTGAGGGCTGTGTGCAGCCATCCTGAGCTCCATTTTTGCTGGAAGAGGGTTGCAGGAGGCTGTCCCAGCTAAAAACATAGCTCAGGAGCCCATTTTCACTGGCAGAGCCAGTGCCCCTGACAAGAATGATGTCAAGCTGGCCACACCCACCCTGACCACACCCACTCTGGCCCCTGAGGTCAAACAAAACCCTGATGCGGCCCTAAGTGAAATTGATTTTGACACCCCTATTCTAAAGCTGTAGTAATAAAATCTTGGAAGTCTAAATAGCTTTCTTCTCCCATCCCTTTATCTTAATGAGAACTAGGCTTGTCTGAGAGGTTTACTCATACTACACTCTGGCTCTGGACTCAGGCCTCTTTTATCAGACCATTTTCTTGGTAGCAGGTTTTCCTCCTATCCCTCAAGGTCATTCCCTCTTGCCTCTACAACCATAAATAACTTGGAGAGACTGACATTTAACTTGAATGTTATTATCTCTCATCTTCATAGGGCTATATTTGTGTTTCTCAACCTCAGGAACTTTAAGACGTGGGGACTTCAACATCCCAAATTCCCCAACTTAGTTGTTGGGGTATTCTGGGAGTTGAAGTTCATATATCTTAAAGGTTCCTGAGGCTGAAAAACACTGGACTATTTATAGGCATCTATGTGTATCAATATGTTCAAATAAAACCTATATAAAGATAACAATGTAATAAGCAATGTGCTGCAGTCTTGGCCAATAATGCTTCAATTTTAAAGTCCAGGATCTCCCTGGACAGAATTGCTGGTGGTAAAGAAGCCAGATTTAAAAAGCAGCCATTCGGTTGAACAGCACAGACTTCATTGTAAGAGACAAAAGATTTATTTCTCTTGGTTATTAGACTGATTTCTAAATCCGATTTGATTTCTTTTAAGACTCCCAGCAAGAACATTGGCCAAAAACATAAACTCCACCCATTCCTTAAGTAGATTTGTTCAGATCATTAGCTACTGGAAAAAAAGTAAATTAGCCAGATTCTTATTTTAGTTCTTTAATATCCATAATCAATAAAAAAAATAAAACAAACATAGCTAACTGAATGCCAAACAGAGGTGGCTCCATGTTCATGCCTATTTTGTGACTCATATTTGTTTTACCGAAATGGAAATAATTCAGGTTAGCCGAGGAGCTGTCCATCAAGCACAGTAAGGAAGACATTGCTTCAATACAATACAATAGTTAAGATTCCAATTGAGTAATTTTTTAAAGCAAGGTGGAACAAATGAATGAATGAATGCTCCATTATAACTAAAGCCATTTAAAATAACCCACAAGGGGTAAAATGTCCAGGCAATAAACAATCAACAGTGCATAGTAAAAGAGATATTAGCACATTAAAATAAATAATCTCATAAAAACAATGGGACAATATTGTTGAGATAGTGGGGTTACCTGTTTTGCTGGAGAGCCCCTATTATCTGCTGCCACATTATAGCTCACTGCACAAAACATTGTTCCTTGAGAGGTTAAAGCAGCCCTCCTGTCTGCAAGTTAAAATGGTAAGAAGGATTGATCTGGGTAGCTATGAAAATTTGCAGCAGAAGCATCACAAGTTTCCTAATGTTTGAGGCATTACAGGATCACACTCAATTGTTTCAACCACTCATGAGTCATAAGGACAAGTGGGATCCTCACAGGGGGCTCTATCAAGTCTGTTTCCCAACCTAGCAGATGGAAGGCTGTTCAATGAGGCCTGGGAGAAAGCAGTTCCAAAGTGGTGACATATGTGGCTGGCTGAAAGCCACCTTCTCTGTGTTCCCATTAGGCTGTGAATCAGAAAATATTTTCTGCTTACAAGTAGGACCTGGGGATATCTGATGTCCTGCCAAGCTGGCAGTGCAACTCTGGGCATGCTGTGGCTGGAAATGATACCAGTAAATCTTTAGCAGGAGAATGGAACATACCAAAAGAGTCTGATTATTTGAACATAATTTTAGAAGGAGATTTTTTTTGGTCTTTCAGATTCCTTTCTACCTGTCAAGTGATGAATTTATCACAACAAGAATGCAGAGAATGTAAACATCCATTCTTTCACAAATATGTCAGAAAGAAAGACTTAATAATTCATTTACATAGGAGGAATGCGAGAAAAAAGTACACTGGATTGCAAAAATAAGGGAGAAAATTATGTATGTATGTATGTGTGTATTTGTGTGTGTGTGTATGCATGCACATATACATGTACACCTACATTGGGGGGGGGGGTATTATTCCTAAGATGATGTACTGGAAAGTGCCAAATCTAAGCATATCAGGTGGGTGCATCCCAGTCCTTCAAATTTGTTTATGTATTAAGAAAATTTATAGGGCCACCCAATTGACCTAAGGTGATCCCAGGGCAGCTTACAGAAATAAAACTCTAAACACAAAACCTCAAAAATGCCTATCTCCCTGGCAACAACAATCAAACCAATCACTTGATGGGCTCCATAACAACCTGTGTCCCCACCCTGCTAGCAAAACAATATATTTACGGCTTTTGAAAAGAGTATCAAGGTGGATGCCAATCTTACCTCTGCAGGGATGATGTTCCACAGGGAGGGAGCCATCACAGAGAAGGCCTTTCTTGGTTTCACTAGATGAATTAAGGGAACCAGAGCATGTCCTGCTTCCCCACTCTGGCTTATTGGGTAGATGTAACTGAAAAATGATGGCTCCTCAAATAACCTAGCCCCAAGGTATATCGGGAGGGCTTTAAAGGTGACTACCAGGACCTAGAATTGGATCTGAAAGTAAATAAGCAATCACAATAGCTTCCAAAAGAGATGATGCATGTGTAAATCTAGGCTTGCACAAAACTATGCAGTTTGTCAACATTTTAAAGTTAAATCAATAATGTTGGCACAGTAAAAGGGTTAGGTGGCTCTCCTTGTCCTTTGAAAACCCTCCCTCTTGACACACTCTACTCTGCTAGCCTTCCAAAAATACATGGCTTTTCCCACAAGCATCAGGAGAGTGTGAGCTTGGAGCTCAGAAATATTTTTTTTTTTTTGGACTGAGTGGTAGTTGGAAGTCTCTGGGAGTTCTCTGTGTGGGGTTCAAGATTTTCATTGCTTTTATTGCTGCAGTAGCTTAAGATGAGCCATTATATAGATATTTTACATAAATAAATAAATGTTAATTAATGTCTAGTTCTAATGATTATCCCCAATATCAGATTTTAATATTTATGTCATTAGAGTCTAGGGAATAGAATAGAATAAAATTCTTTATTGGCACAAGGAATTTGTCTTGGTGCAAATGCTCTCAGTGCACATAAAAGAAAAGATACATTTATCAAGAGTCAAGAATCATAAGGTACAACACTTAATAATAGTCATAGGGTACAATAAGCAATCAAATTATATTAGTCAATAAAGTCAATAAACAGTCAATAAAGATCGTAAGGATGCAAGCAACAAAGTTACAGTCATATAGTCACAAGTGGGAGGGGATGGGTGATAAGAAGTGATGAGAAGGTTAATAGTAATAGTAGTGCAGACTTTATATAAATAGTGGGACAGTGTTGAGAGAATTATTTGTATAGCAGAGTGATGGCATTTGTAATTTTTTCTAAGCACTGAACATCTTATGCAAAGAAGAAATATTTTAATAGCAAGAGCACTTAACTTATATACTGGTTCATAGTGCTTTATAGACTTTTCTAAGTGGTTTACAGAGTCAGTATATTGTCCCCAACAATCTGAGTCCTCATTTTATTGACCTCAGAAGGATAGAAGACTGTCAACCTTGAGCTGCTTGGAATCGAACTGCAATACTTCATTCTAATCACTATGCCACCACAACACTTATTTGTTTTCCTTATAATGATATTTGTCTGGGAGATTTCATACAGCTTTTCTCAAATTGGCTTGCTTGCTGGATATTCATCTTGGATAATTGCTAGCAGTAAATGAGAGGAAATGTTCACAGCCTCTGGAATTAACAGCAATCGAACCTTCAGCCTCCTTGGCCATTCCATATCCAAGTAAGCTATTGATTGCTGTTGACAGATATCAATAATTGACCAGACATCAATATTTCTTCTCCTTTTCTCTTCCTGTCTGATGATGAAGATGATTTTAATGAAACTCATAGCCTCACACCATCCTGAAATGGCTGATGGGTCACTTCCTTTATTTCACAAGCTAACATGCCAGATAACAGCAAGTTTGAGCAACATGATCCAAGTGACAAAATTTCTTCTTTGAATTAAACCAATAGTGAGCAACGTTTCAATTTAATTGTAATTCTAAAAAAAATATTACCCTGTCCAGTTGTGTCTGACTCTAGGGAATGGTGGTCATTTATGTTTCTTGGCTGAGGGAGCCAGCATTCTCCAAGTATATTTTCAATAGTCATTGGCCCGTATGCCAAAGGTGTACAGAAAGCTGTTATCTTTCCACCAAAAGGGTACCCATTAATCTACTTACATTTGCATACTTTCAAACTGCTATATGGGCAGGAGCTCACTCCGTCATGTGGTGCTTGGGTCCCAAATCCAGACTGTCAGCTTTCCAGATGACAGGTTTAGCTTCTTTAACCACTGAGACATCATGTACCCCAAAACCCCAAAATGAGGAATCCTCAGAAAATTTTGGGACATGCAAGATCATTCACATTTGTAAGAAGGAATTTCTGGATTGTTTTTAAGGGACATTTATTTCCTCTTTCGCTACACATGGCAGCTATTTATTGTGAAATGTATAATTATCTATTGGAACTGAGCCCATTTTTAATGGTCTATGATAAACACCAAAAATGAACAAAGAACTAACAAAGAAAGAATATACTCCCCCTTTCACCCTCTCTCCCTCTTTTCTGTTTGCAATTGCCTGTGGACACAGTTGGTCTCATATTCTGATTATCTCTAGACATCTAACACAGGGGGACTTTTGTGCATTCAAATGGCAGTCCAGACAAGTGGTGTCTTGATTAGCTTGTTGATTCTCCAGTAAATATAACAAAGAGTTCTGTTTGGTTGGGAATAGGAAAGCTGCCAAAAAGATATTTGGAAATAAATGTCTGTATTTGAAGCAGGGTAGGCTCGGCTTTGAATCCTCAGTGAAGAGCCATAACACTGAATTTTAATTACAGGCTGCTGGTATCAGAAGTGACAATCATGGGTTTGCACACCTGGACCCCTTGCACTCTCAGACAAAGCCTTTGTTGGGTTGTGCACCTCAGAAAGGAGAAATGATGCATTCTTTGTTGGTTGCAGAACAGAATGACAATCCAAGAAATGAGCTTGTCCCACTGCACCAACGGATGCAAAGAGGATGTAAAATGGACAAAAAAGCTTGCCATCCATTTGAAAACGCGATGC
>BHFT01028530.1:0-29216 GCA_004320025.1 Laticauda laticaudata
AACCAATCCACTGCTTACTTTACTGGGCCAATCAGAAGTGTAAGTCTAGGAGTCAACCATTTACATATAGAACAGTAACTTTAAGCCTGGAGCCCCAGCCAGCTTTGGAATTCTGGGAGTTGAAAGGAATTCTGGGAGTTGAAGTCCTCCAGGCTTAAAGCTGCCAAGGTTGGAGACCCCTATCTTAGATCATTGCTGCTTAATTGCTGTGTATATTTGGGGTTTAGGGACCATCTGGTTAGTAAGATTCAGAGTGAATACAGTTGGCTCATTTAACCTTGCAACTAGCCTTTGAAGTAAGTGACACAGCCCCACCCTGTTTTACAGGAACAAGGAATCACAGTACATGGAAGGCTAATAAACGTGTCAGGGCCAAAGTTTTTAATGGGCCAAAGTTCAGGAAGCTGCTGCTTTACAAACTGATATAAGCCACTGAAAGCCTTTTGGCCATGAATGGTTCCCTTTCAAATTTTTATTCATAATCCTCCCAGATATAAAATGATCAAGACATTTGGGCAGCATATCATGCTTTAATGGGAGAGGAACAGACTAAGCCTTCTGGGCATACCTGTTTCCCTTTTCTTCAACTGCTATTGCTGTCCATTGTTGATTTACAAATAGCCTTCAACTTAGCAACAAACTCATTCAGCAACTATTCAAAATTACAGCACTGAAAAAAAAATCACCTTATGATCAATCATCACACTTATGACCATCGCAGCAATCTGATGATCACGCAATCAAAATGTGGGTGCCTGGCAACCAGCTCATATTTACAACAGTTGTAGCGTCCCACTGTCATGTGGTTACTATTTGCAATCTTCTCAGTCATCTTCCCACAAGCAAAATCAACGGGGTATGTTCTGATCCAGGCTTCATAAACCGTAATTAATCACAAGTTTGTTTTAAAAGCAAAACCTATTTGATTGCAATGTTGGGAATTGTTTCCATTCCCAGCCGGAACTAATCTTAAGCACACACCTTTCAGTTCTGTGGAATGCAGCCAAAAACAGAAGTAACCAATTAACTCTAAAAAAAAACAACCAAAGTAAAAAACAAAAAACCCAACCAAAGTACACAGGAGCTTCAAGGATGACTTGGAACAGATCAAACTACTTTGCTTCCTGCAAAGGTTTCATCATTTAGGTCTGACTTTTATCCCTTATGGGAGGGGCAATCTCGCAGAACTGCGAGAAGGCGAAAGCAGCTGAAACAAAAGTTCTGCGCATATGTGCATTGGAAACAAGCTCCCCTGGGTCCTCTGCCTCGCTGCTGCCAAATTCCAAAGGCTCCGAAGGCAGCACCCCACTCCCAGATGGTCCTGGCCCCATCCCTGCACTGGACGCAGGACCCTTGTCTGAGTCCTCTCCAGACTCCCCAATTGATCCCCTTTCTTCCCCACTGTTCTGCCTCCACTACTGGCTGCACCGGCTGCCGGAGAATCACAACAGGAGAAGCCAGATTCAATCAACAACTATGTATGTGAGTCACTTAACTGAAGGGATTCACTTAAAACTGTGGCAAAAAAAGTAGCAAAATTGGGTACAAGTCATTTAACAATCATCTTGTTAGCAATAGAAATTTTGGTCTCAATTGTAGTCATAAGTCAAGGACCATCTGTACTAAATTTAACATTCTACTTTTTTGAAACAACTAGGTTTAAATTATGTTTTTTTTTCAAAAAAAATAACTTATTAACCCAGCAAGAACTAAAATTACCCACAATAAAACTGCTCCAGCCGGTTAGAATAATGGGCTCAGTTGTGGTTAAACTCAAGAACTGAATGATTTTACAGGTAGTCTTCGAGTTACAATGGCAAATGGAATGAAAATTGCCATTGCTAAGTGATGTAGTCAAGAAGCACACCACAACAATTCACTGTTTAGTGACAACTGTTTTGATGGTACCGATTGCTCATGTTCCATGAGGAACATACAGCCATTATGTGAGGGTTTCATGTGACCATCACTTCCAACTCCTTTGATTTGGAAACTGGAATCATGTGATCATAGCTCGCTGCATATAACTGTGAACCATACACTGAGCAATCCAGTTGCAATCAAACGATCAGGGGGTGCTGCGACAACCGCAACTACAATGATTTGTGCCCTTCATTCAGCACCATTACAAATTTGAACAGCTGATGAAAATATTGTCATTACCACCTGTAATCTCCTTGGTAACTTTTGGGGTGAAGTAAGGATTGCTAAATTTAATGATGTCCCCAAAAAAAGCTATGCCTTACAATGACATCCAAATGCAGCATGTGTACAGGATTTCATTTATTCCCTTGTGTTCCCATTGAGGTTTAGTTTAATCCTGTATGTAAAAAAGGATTCAATATCTAAACTATATACCTCATCTGATAATGGTGCCTGCTAATGTGCCTAACAATAACAATTAAAAAAAGAAAACCAAGAACTCTGAAGAGGCCTTAAATCATCATTCTTTGCAGAGTCAGTTAACGCCCATGTTTAATCATGGCCCAAGTAAACAGTATTTCACAGCAAGGACATAAATAAATGCCAAAATTATTCTAGGACTTCCAGGAAATCAACAGAATCAAGCACACTGCAGCCAGATATTTCCAACATCTGTTTTTCTCTCTGAGAATATTATAAAAAACTACATATGCTGAATTATTTCTAGTTAAAGAGTTGTATTACACAGACAGAATTCATAATTCAGTTTCTCCAAGATGACACCAATTCCATTCCAGTATTAGACAGTCAGACTGTAGAAACTAACAGATAACCTGAATTTTGTCTATGCTGACTGACTGCAGCTCCTCAGGGTTTCAGGTGAAAGAATTCCCAGTCCCATAATGGATGTAGTAATAATGGACTGGGGACATTCTGAATGTAAGGATCTGCTAATCTAGCATGGGATGAGTAAAACAGTTCAGCCATAATATCATTTATCCAAGCCTGCTTATACTATGAATCCAGTCACTGCACTTAGTAAAACATAGTTTATGACTCCACATTTTAAGTAAACCCAATCAATTATCATTATTCAAAAAAAAGTGTCAAGCAAAGTGTAGCTTTGTTAATATCCCCTGCAGTATAAACTTAAAGCAACTTTTCCCAACCTGTTTTCTAGCATTTCTAGAGGGCGCCAAGTTGGGAAGGCTGACCTACCAAGAGCAAATGCTCATAGAGCTGAAGTCTTCAAACTGAAGAAGCTTCTTGGATGAAAATGCATTTCATGAATGTATTAACAACAGGATAGGAAAATCGCTTATGAAAGTTTGCAAAGCCATTAGCTGGGCTATATAATACTGTTAATTCCTTGCTAGACACCAGAACTTTATATTTATCAGCAAACTTTCCAGTCCAATCAGAGGTTGCTGGAGTCTTACCACAATGTCTCCTTTTGCTTCATGTAAGCAGTGAAATGCCAGCTCTTGATTGGTACCACCTCCAGGAAATATGCTTGAACATGCAGCTGTTACCAGGTTGTCCACTGTTATAGTTAAAAGAAAGTTTCACAGTGTGAAACAGATAGATGAAATAACATCCATTTAAGAAGAAAACCAGCAAATATATGTACAATTTGGCTGATGCATACAGAGAAGCTTCCTATGATTTTATGATTAATGGTTCCCTCCAACCCTTAACTGGGAACCTACTGTATTCACACTGTGGTTGCATCCTAGTTTCTACATCACTTCTGCCCGCTGGCCATGTTGGCTTGGGTTGATGGATACCAATGTTCCATAAAGCAGGGGTCTCCAACCTTGGCAACTTTAAGACTTGTGGACTTCAACTCCCAAAGCTGGCTGAGGAACTCTGGGAGTTGAAGTCCACAAGTTTTAAAGTTGCCAAAGTTGGAGACCCCTGCCATAGAGGACCAAAATGGTTAATTTCCACTTTCATGTTTCCCAATAACAGGGATTAAACTTGATGTCCTGCTTTTTACGATGATATTGTCATATCCATCCCATTCCATTCAGGGACAGAAGAATACTTCTGTTTTATGAGAAAAATATGCCTCCAGGTCATTTTCATCCCTTGTTGCATCCCTTTCATCCCTTACAACCATATGGAAGTAAAGAAGAAAATATCCAATTAGCTTCAATTTTGCTTTAGATACAGGAGATAAGTACTGCTTCAGATCAGACGTGTGCATTAAATGGGACAGCCAAGGAAAAGAGGGTGCAAAAATATAAAGCATGGCCTTTTGGGGGGCAGCCCCTCTTTAAGCAAGCCAATCACATTATGTTAAATTAAGTACTAATGTTTCTTTATGACTTAGCTAATATTTTACTTGTCCATTTTGGGACAGCATCTGTCACCGCATGATTTTTTTCTCATTTAACATTCTGCCCATGCCTAGTCTAATTTTTACTAAAGCTTTTTAAAGAGAGGATAAAAACAAACAAAAATACAATGTAAGAAAAAAAAGAGAAAAAGAAAGCAAAGAGAAAGCAAAAAGTGCAAGAAAAGCAAAAAGTGCAAGAAAAGAAAAAAAGTGAAAGAAAAATAGAAAAGAAAGTGGCTTCCAATATTCTTCGCAGCAAGTATATTTTAACCTAAAGTTACATTATAATACCCTTTATTTCTAAAATCCATTCCATCTAATCATCAAAACCATAATCACAAGTTCACAATTTTTATACAAAAATCATCTGGAATCTTCTCTGTACTTTCAACACTGGAGCAGATTTTAAGGAGGGAGGTGAACTCCAGGAAGAGAAGCTGTCGGTGGAAGATCCCAAGTTTTAAAAACTCTGATCAGATTGGTAACTTCATGTGCTTCTGATAAATTTAATTTTTTTTAAAGGTGGGATGAAATGACAAAGAATAATAATGTTAAATTATTACAATTACTCTCAAGTTTCCCACTTTCACAAAGATTTTAGTTCCTTGCTTTCATGCAAGTTTTAATGAATACAGGTAGTTCTCCGCTTGCAACTGTTTAAGTGACATTTAGTGACTGTTCAAAATTACAACATCACTGAAAAAAAGTGACATGTCCGTTTTTCACAATTACAACTGTTGTAGTATCCTCATGGTCATGCTTGACAACTGACTCACATTTCTGACAGTTGCAGTGTCCAGGAATCATGTAATTGCCTTTTGCAACCTTCTGACAAGCAAAATCAATGGGGAAACCAGATTCACTTAAGAACTGTGTTATTAATTTAACAACTGCAGTGATTTACTTAACAAACATGGCAAGAAAAGTCCTAAAATGGAGCAAAACTCGCTTAACAAATTTCTCACCTAACCACCTTTAATTTTGGACTCAGGTATGGTCGTAAATTGAGGACTACTCTGCACTGAAAGGTCATCAACTTGGTTAACTGTCCAGTGACTTTTAGAAGTTCTATTACTTTCCCCCTAGTTTTCATGGCCATTCAGATATACATTTTTTTTTTACCATTCTCCTGGATTGCTGGATTATTTTCCAGTTCCTCCCATGGCTGCCACACCAACTGCTCCTTGGCCACATCGGAGGCTGCCAGAGATCGATCTCGAAGCAACGGGATTTCTGCTTGAAACCGAGATCCCACATTGATCCGCCTTGAACAATAAATGAACATCAACAAAGTGATATGCACAGATAAGCACAGCCTGCTTATCTGAAACAAAGGACAGTTTCATGGGTGACCGTGATATGAAATAGATATAATAATCTGTTCCCAGATCTACTTCAACCATTTCACAACTGCCTCAAAATAAAAGATTCTTCTTTTATACTCTTAGCAAGCCAACATATGCTAATTAAGAGAAATGTTTTAAAAATAGAGGAAAAAATCAGAAGCTTTCAATAAAGAAAACAGCTGTAATCTGTTTACTTACATATAAGAAGACCCAAATATAGCTAATTGCTTTGCATATGCTTTTATCATTCTATACAACTCATCTGCTTTGTGATAATTGCTAAATATGTTATTAAAATGCTAAGTGATAATTATGGAAAAATTAGTCCAAGACAGGACTGCTTGTTAAATCTTCCTATCAGACTTAACTTCAACTCCAGCGCCTGAAGCTTAAATCATTGTTAAACTGTTCCATTTGTTCAGTGGACTTGGAATCACTATAACCTATTTCAGAGTAAAAGCAAGAGACCAACCCCCTTGCTAGAAAAAAAGAAACAAGTAACACATACATATTGAAATAATTTCCTCAACAGATATAAAAAGGAATGTGTAAGTATGTGTGCTTATGATATATAGATGTATATTCAAAATGCATTTGTAGCAGGACTGCAATCTGCCATCTACAAACACATGTGGCTAAACGATATCACAAATAAACATAATACATGTTGAGTTCCTAGGTTATTTTGAAGAAGTGGATAAAACTATTTTTATTCACTATCTCGAAACTTGGCTTCATTACATATATTAACCACATTATCCTGGAATGATTCAGGGTGTGTTTTGCATATAAAAGTGATTCTTTTAAGCAGGGGTCCCCAAACTTGGCAACTTTTAGACTTGTGGACTACAACTCCCAGATTTCTCCAGCCAGCATAGGGAGTTCTGGGAGTTGAAGTCCACAAGTCTTAAAAGTTGCCAAGTTTGGAGACCTCTGCTTTTAAGCCATGAAAGAGGTTGGATTTCTCTTTCAAGACACTAAGAATGATCAGCTGTGGTGTTCAAGTACAGTTTTTAACTACAGATACAGTTGTTGGACTATATTAAGTCAACTTAATCATAGTCTCCTGCAACAAAGTGCAATTATGTCAAAATGACAACATGAACGCACATCGCAACTTCAGATAGAAATAATGTATGTTGTGGGATTTGTATCATGACATCTTGTGTCACTCCCTATTCTCACCCTGTCATGGATGCCTATGTTCCTAATAAAGCCCCTTCATTCGTTCTACATTCTTGCTCAATCGCTTATCCATTTCTGTAGGAAATCAGAAGAGAAAAAAATACTGGGCTCAGTCATTCCCTCTACTCAAAGCCCTTTCCATCAGACCAAAGGCAAGAGATTTTATCAGGTATATGATTATATGCTTAATTAGAACACCAAATAAAATGTCTTTTTTAAAATAAAATCTGCAAGATTGCAATTCTGACCCACTTGTCTATGGAGATTCTCAGTCATTCAGGTCATGGTTGTCCCATGACCTCAAAACTGAAGAAGATTCTTGGACAAGAAGTGAAATGTCTTCAAGGAAAAACAAAGTCCAGTTGCTTTTTGAAAAAGCACCTTTGGGACTTATCCCCATATAGTTGGAAGTGTCTCTACATTGAAATGGTGTTATAAACTAGCAGGAAACAGTGCTTTTTATTTTGCCTACTTCTCCATACTGATGAAAGATGTCTGGTAGTCGAACTTAATCATTTCACAAATGAAGGTCTTTAATAAAGCCTGTCTCAAGATACAATAGTAAAGGAAGAACCATTTTTGGTTTAAGGATCAGATTGCTCTGGGTAGGAAGGTACAGTACCAGGAAGTCTCATTCTTGCTGTACAATCCTCATGTGCACACATATATACAAATACATTTATTTACATTATGAGTAGGAAGTAGGTGATTCTCCAGCTGACATACTGTGTCCTCAATATAGGTCACATTGCCTGAAACTATTGAAAAGTTGCAATTAAGCAGCCTCTTGAGGCCTCCACATCTCTTACCTCAGTTCACATCCTTCCTTTCTACTTCAGCTTTTCAACTGAGCTGGGAAAACTAACATCTTCCTTCCTTCCTGGGCTAACAGAAGTTAACATTCTCAACAAATTAAGTTAGGAAAAAGACCTCTCATATGACTAAGAAGACAATTCTGTCACTGAATAATGGGTCTCTATACTTTTTCAATTGAATACTTACGGTTCAATGCTGACAGGAGTGCACTCTCCCATTACTGAGAGGACAGGAGGGGTGGCTTCTGTACTGTCTACCAAAAAAAATATTTAATTAAATATATAATCCAATCTATCTAAAAGATTGATGTACTAAGTTATATATATAAAACTATCATCTCAATACGTGACAGTATAGCAACTTAAAGCCATTATTTGAGGTCAAGTTTTGATTATAGACTGCATATAATTACCATAGTATAATCACATCTTCTCCAACCTGGCACCCTCCAGATTCATTGGCAATGCCCAGAATTCCCAGAAAATCATCCTGGGAATTGTAATGTAACCAGAGAATGCCATAATGAGAGCCTAGCTAAACAGAAGCCAAAATACTTTTAGCCTGAACAAACTTTCCAATTTATGAGTATTATCTACAACTGTCAGCTATTATTTATTCCTGTAGATCCACCCATCCCAACCCACGAAGAATGTTGTCCAGAAACTTACTAGATCTGAGTAGGGTCCTGTGTGCAGCTTTTGGAGTCATTGGAGGTGGAACTGCATTACTACCAGTAGCAGAAAGAAAAGCATGGAAATATAGTCCTGAGCCCTCTCGTACTGGGCTGAGAATGGGCGGGGGAGTATAAGGAGGTAGTTCAAAGTTCCTATCAGAAGGGTGATCAGCCAGACGGACTGGTGAACGCAGGTGGCTCTGGTACGGTGTGATATTGGAATAGACTGGTGGAGCAATGAAGGTGCCAGGTTTGGGGGGTATGAAAAGAGGCTCTGGTCTTGGTCGTTGCTTTGGCTTCCGTGCAAAACCCTCCACTTCTTTTGGAGCAGTGCCTTCGTGCTATATAAACATGTATAAAAAGAAATACGTTTTTCTCTCATAGAGGAAAATATTTTATGTCTTCCCTGCATCTCTGAAACAATGAACTGTCCCTCATGTTCCTCTGTTCATAGAAATCTCTTCAATTCATTAAGGGCTGCAAGGGGAAAGGGAGGTGATTTTCTCTTTCCTCTGCCCTGCTTTGTGAAGGCGGGATAAAAATAAAGAATGAAAAAATAATAAAAATAAGCCACTGTTGGGCAGGTACTGTGAAGTGTGAAAGAACTGTTCAGGGACTGGGAGATGTAAACCAAGCAGCGCCTCAGCCAAAATATACTAGCATTTTGTTTATTGTTTCTATCAGAAGTGGGGGAGATGATGACTCAGCGGTTAAAGAGGCTGGGCTTGTCAACTGGAAAGCTGGCAGCCTGGGTTTGAGACCTGAGCGTTGTGCAATAGGATAAGCTTCCATTCTTGCCCCAGCTCCTGCCCACTTAAGCAGTCCAAAAGCATGCAAATGCAAGTCGATAAATAGGTACCACTTTGGTGAAGCTAACAGCATTTTGCGTGCCTCGGCTTATAGTTATGCTGGCCACACGACCATGGAAGCGTATTTGGACAACGCTCGCTGCCTCAGCTAAGAATCAGAGAGGAACACTGCCCCCTAGAGTCAGAAATGACTGGACAGGGAAAACTGTAATCTTATCCATGTATTATTTCACTGCAAACTATCCAATACATACAGCTTCGGTCCTCAAAGAGAACACCCTTTAGTCCTTCCTAGTTTTCCTTTATCCCCTCGAGGGAAGAACTGGAGGAACAAATCAGTCACTAAGTCAACCCAGCTTTGATATTAAATATTGGACAGCAATAAAAATCTATTTCAATTTCTGAACCAGGTCAAAATAATTGTCTTCAACCTGAGACCCTCCGAGTAAGTTGCCTCAACCAACAGCTAGAAGACTCCTTGTTCATAGAGATATAGAGCTGGAAAGAATTTTGGCCAGGAAGGCCAACCCTCTGTGTCCCACATGAAACCAAAGCAAGCTGTCTATGACAGCCAGAGGTTCTGTTGCTATCTGTACACATTCATTGAAGGGCAACCCACCAACCTCCTTAGTCAATGACTTCACTGTTAAAACACTCATCCTGTTTCCTAAGACTAAGAGAGGATTGTCTTGGGAAGGCTGACTGTTAACATAAAGGAAAATGTAGGCAGAAGATTAACATCTCTAGCTCAGAGAATCTATACAGCCCTCAAATCTACCTGAGCTGATGAGTCCATATTCAAATTACGATTAGACCTCCTCCGGGTGACAATCACAGAAGGCTTGCTCTCTGCAATCCCATGATCGTTAACCAGGAACCGCTGCTGCTTCCCATCCTCGCCCTTTTCCCTGGTGGTATCTAGCTTCTTCACTGGCACAGACACAGGAATAATGAGAGGCACATGGCTGTTATCCTCTCGGACTCTCTTTTGGGCTGGGGAAGAGCTGACAAATTCTACAACACTCCTTGGTGCAGCAGCCGTTGCCTCACTCTTGTTTTTTTCTTCTGACATTTCAGGTTCCTGAAATCAAAGAAAACACGTGTACATTAAGGTATTTGATCTTTGAAAATGACACACTGAAAACTGATACTGTCCCCTTCCAGTGAGTAAGGGAAGTAAATTGGCCTTCCTTTCAATAGATAACATCTCACACTGTAGCAAACCATAGTTTGTTTTAAGCATGATTTGCTAGAAAAAGCACTTATAGTTATGTAATAAACCGTGCCCTACAAACATATCAAGCTAAGCCAAGAAAATAATCACATTTTGTCAATGTGAACAATAGCTAGAGATGGGGACAACTAGCCTTCAAACAACAGAACTAAGTCAAAAAGAAATTACTGTTCAGAAACATACAGAGTTAAAAATTGCAAAGATAAAAAGCTGAATGTAACCCATTCATAATAAAAAATACAGGCACTCAATCCTCTTCCTTCAGCCCATTAGGTCTTCCCACTTAGACTATTTCTTGTTTATATACTATGGCTTGATAACTTTTTTTAAACAGCTTAGAAAATTACCAAGTAAAATCCCAACAAACCATACTAAAATATCAAACTGCGGACGAACCAAATCAATTAATAATTAATTCATATTTTGCTTTGTTTTCCACTTCTGTAATGAAAAGGTGGCTATTTGAATCCTGTAAATAATTAAGGACCATTTTCTTAAAATTCATTGGTGAGAGACAGCTTTTTCATGAAGAGGGGAAACCTGGCTGGAGTTTCCAAAATGATCTACATTCCTGTTTTCCCCTTGTGGAATATTTCTCATAGGGCTGCTGGCAGTAGATGGCACTCTGGAAGGCATAAAAGCTTAGGTGTGCATTCAGACTCTCCTTCCCTAGATGTTCTCCAGATACCTTTCTCTCTTTGAGTATTCTGGGAATATTCTTTTAGATTGTACCATTTTAGTGAAGAATGGCACAGGCAAATGTCAGTAGTACATAATGGGTAATATCTGGTGCTTTTCAAATGAAGACAAATGCATAAGCACCTCTTTAGTTGTAATGAAACACATCCAACATCAGGTTGACCCATGCTTTGACCTGGCTCTGACTACATTATGAATAATTTTCAATGCAGCTTCCAAAATGTTGCACCCTTCCACCCAACTTGCCTAAAATAACATGCTTTCTTCTTCAGCATCTAGTTTGAAATTATCTTAAAACTGGGCTTCATTTATCAAACAAAGTAATCCATTTTACAAGTATGCACCCAAGCAACTGCAAGCCTCAAGCTTACGCAAGCACTTTATCCTTTTATTCCCCCAACAAAAGGAGATGGCCAGAAACTTCCAATTACATTTGCTGAGTGAATCTGGATATGCAAGAGAAATATTATTCTGAAATTAGTCTGCTAGGAAAGAAATAATTTCACCATGGAAACAAAAATCGTATCATTTTATGCATAAGTGGGTGAACGTGGAGAAACGCCTGGAACACTAGACTGGAATTATTTATATGCAATGCAGATCAAAGAGTAGGATATACTATTATGTAATGCACTGATGTTACACACAATGGAATACCCAGGTATTCCTCTGATTGCATCTAAACATCAAATGAAATCTTCTATACTTGTCTATGCCATCCTTCCCAATTTGCTGTATTGCAATATTTCTGAAATAAGATTCTCATAATTTCCTATTAGCATGGCCAAGGTATTTCGGGAATGATTAGTACGGTATAAGCAATCAACCCCAAAAGGAGCATCACAGATTAGTTATATATTATGCACAGCCCGAGCTGTGTGCTTTTTTCTTTGTTTACTAGGCATATATCCTATGTGCTGAAGATCATGCCAGAGACAAGACGAAACATAATCATAAATATGGCAGCTATCTGAAAGGTCGTGTTCTATTACAGAAAATGCATAACAAACCTTTGAGCAGTACGCAAGAGAAATTCAGTTATCATGATTCCAAAGACTTGCTATTTCAGCCAAAAGTAGTGAAATCAAGTTACTAATGTATTTTTAAAGGGGTCATATTTCTGAAATCAATGGAATATTGGCATGTAGTACTATCCATAGCAAAACAATTTAAACTTTAAAAAGTGAGTGCACAAAAAGGAGATTTAGAAATCTTTCAAATTTCAACTAAAATGAAAAATATGTCATATTCCTGAGAAATCTCAACTAAACATTTTCTCCAAACTGTTTTGAGGCTTGTTCCCGAATTGTAATTTAAATGTTAAGCAGTTTTTCAGGCAACTGAACAAATCAAAAATGGTGGGATATCAGAGGAAAGTAGACACCAGAAGAAAACAAAAAAAAAGGTCAGAAAGACATTATTATTTAAAAAAAAGAAGCTTTGTGGGCCACCTCAATATGGCAAAATATTGTGTAAAGTTTCAATGTTTCATCAAGCAATTTGCTTAAAATACACCAAAAGAAATGAGACAGGAATAGGGAATGCAGTTAGTACTCTGGCTACAACTAAACAGATTTCAAAGTATAAGAGAGATCTGGGGGGGACGGTAAGGGGCTTTGAGTTAGCATTAACTCCTGACAACTGCCTGGACTAGTCCCTGCATGTTTTCTTGGCAAGATTTTTCAGAAATGGTTTGCCACCGCCTAGACTGAGAAACAGTGACTGGCCCAAGCTCATCCACCTGGCTGGAACTTATTGTCCTGTTCCTAGCCTGGCACTTACTTAACCACTAAGCCAAACTGGCTCTCATTGGAGAGAATATAAATAGATAATCTGTGTCTTTATTATCCTAAAAATTAAAGACCCTAAGATTGGGAGATTGCTGAATATATAATGACAATTTATTTCTACATTGAATTAATAGAAGTCACAAATAGTTAGAAATTTGGAAAACAGGCAACCGCTTAATTTCCCATTATTCCTACTGCTAAGAAAATGGATTTACATGCTAATATTTATACA
The DNA here is from genome assembly GCA_004320025.1 of Laticauda laticaudata. Taxonomy (NCBI): domain Eukaryota; kingdom Metazoa; phylum Chordata; class Lepidosauria; order Squamata; family Elapidae; genus Laticauda; species Laticauda laticaudata. Next base: position 13,049 of record BHFT01028530.1, read on the forward strand.
CAGGGACTGCCTGTATATTCTATTCTATTCTATTCCATTCCATTCCATTCCATTCCATTCTGCCTGCCTATCTAAAAAAAACCTTCTTCAATAAATATACAAGTTTATATGTACTTCCTAAGATTTTTCTCTCTCCTCTCATTCTTTGCTCTCTGGATATTAAAGAAACAGAAAGTCAATAGTTATTCTTTTTTAAAAAAAATGCACAGTAATTAGCACTGGCTAATTCAGTGCACTGGTTAAATAATATATTTTTACATTTTTAGATGAAAAATCTTTTGTCCCATGGCAAAGAGGAAAAGCAATAACAAAGTCACCTACAATAATGCCATTGGATATGGCACTATTGTAAGTGGCTGTGTAGATAGTTATTGTACAGTTGTAGTGCTATTGTAGGTAGGTATTATACTATATTAAAAAAAAAGAGTTAAAGCTCAAAAGATACAGAGAGACAAAAGTATGCTAGACTTGGGCAGAATCAATGTAGGTTTAGAGAGGGGCGAGAAGAAAGACGAGGTAACTATGCCATTTAGGCACTAGAACTTATGTGCTTTGTCTAACTATCACATCAATCTGTTACTTGAAGAGAATTGCAAGATTTTGGAGATAGTTATTTTTGAAGGAGTTATTCAAAAGGAATTTGGAGGACAGAGGCCTTGGTTATAGGAAAGTAGATTCCATCTGAGTATTAAGAAAAATCCTTATGATAAAGAGTTCAATGGTGGAACCAATGATCTGTAGAAGTGACTTACTTTCTACTGTTGACCAACTTACTATTGGGAACAAGTAGGCAGCTGGACTTCTTGGCTTATAGCCCTTTGTTATTTAATGACTCTGGACCTCAAAGTCCCTTATTCATCTGTGGACTAATATGCCAAGATTCTTAGCATGTGGAAATTATGGACCACTGATTAGCCAAGTCAATCTGCTGTCATCTGACTGAGAAGTGCTCAGTCTAAATCCAGTAGCTGGATTGTAGATTTTCATTTCTACTTTCCTTCCAAATGTGCTTTCCTTCCAATTATAAATATAAATGGTGTAACTGATTTGAAAAAGAGAACAGAAAGATGCTTCTCTCAGGCAGCCATTCTTGATTTGACTGTCCATTTCTATACTGCAGAAAAGGATAGTCCAGTGTTTTTCAAACTTGGCACCTTTAAGATGTGTGGCTGTCAACTCCCAAGTATGAAAACCACTGGGATACACCAACTATCCTTGTCGATTTGAGTATGTTCATGTATTTTCTCTTCTGCTTCAATTGCCAGAAATATGGTATGTAAGGAAAACAAAGAACAAAACACTGAAAATGAAACAAAAGGTTGTGAAAACACAATTCTGAAGAAAACAAATAAAGTGGCTGCCAGCTACTTCTAACACTTCAGGAAATGAAGAAGAGTAACAATTACAGAACAAGTCAAGAGATATCACTTACCCTGACATTCTGAAGAGAAGCCAACTCCACAGCTTTCTGAGCCAGAGTTAAGAGGTTGGCCTCTTGAGAAATACGCCGTCTCCTACGGGTACTCTGGATGACTCCTTCTCTAACTACACCAAAGTCATTTGTTCTCGGACCAATGCCATCAGCGGCAGCCACCTGTTTTCCTGCTTCTTGGGCATTCTCATACATGCCCATCATCTCCATATCAGGGTGGCTGGGTTGACTCCCTGATGGCATCTCCACATGCTCTAGTTCTGCCCTACTTAGTTGCGAATAACTTTCTTTGTGACTGAACATTTCAGATGGAGGTTGGAACTGGACTTCCGGGTGTTGCTGCGATTGCCAGGGATGGGTTGGCACAATGTTCCCGGGGTACTCCTCAGCTGCCTTGGAGACCAGTGTTCCTTCTCCAGAAGGTGCGGGTGGGACACCTTCCTTGGAGAGCCTGCGCGATCTCCTTGGGAGATTGATCTGTGCCTGTGGTAGAACTGCCTGGGGATTCTGCTCTGTCAGAGCCTTCAGCAACTCCTGGTTCCTCTCAGAAACTGGGTGGAACTGATGGGAAACCATATGATGCTGAACAGGTTGGGAGGGTGCTCCCAAATGTGACTGTGGCACAGAAGCGGATGGCTGAAGGCCAAAAGTCTGCACTCCTGCCTGTTGTTGGTGGTGGTGATGGTGCTGCTGCTGCTGGGAATAATAGTTTTCGAACAGCTGCAACTGTGGAAGAGCTTGCTGTTTCTGCTGGGCAGTAAAAGCTGGGCTGGAAGATGTGGGAGCCTGCTGAAGAACATGCAATAACTCGGGAAGACCCTGCTTCTGGCCCTGCTGACCAAAAGCCAGCTGAAAAGGTTGCAAAGAGAGGCTTTGATTTTGTTGTTGCTGCTGCTGCTGCATTTGCTGGAAAGAGCTCATCTGGGCCTGCTGCCTGGCCAATGCTTGCTGTTCCAACTGGGCCTTTTGGGATAGCATCTGCTGGACAGCATCCCCATACAAGTCCAGCTGTGATACCACTCCCCCTTTCTCCCGGTTTCTTTTCAGGGCATCTGCGTGGCCATAGTAATCTGGGATACCGGCGTTAGGATGCCCTCCTTTCTGGTTGCCACCATAAACTATGCCATGGTTCCACCCTCCGGGCTGTGGCTGCCAATTTGCCTCACTTCGCTCAGGCAACCGGTTTCCCATTAGGGAACTCTGCCACTTGACAGCAGCCAGTTGCTGGGGTGTCATCCTCACCTCCCCTCTGTCCTGATATATTGAATTCATCAATGCAGCATTGCTGGGGACGTTGCTGAAAACCCCAGCCTTGGTCAGCTCCATGGACTGGGTGGGAGGGACATTTCCTCCATGGCTGTAATACTGTCCTTCTTTTAGCTGCTGTTGCTGCTGCTGCTGAGCTTCTTTCAGGAGAGCATCTTGCTCACCAAAAAATGCAACCCGCTTTCCAGTTCTTTTGTTTGAAGTCTTTGGCTGAGCCTGAAGACTCATGATTTGGCGACACTTAAAGTCAGATCAGCAACCAACCCATCGCCAATGCAGGAGCAGAACGGGAAGTAGAACGTATGAAGCCTATGAAAGAGTCTCTCCTCTTGCATCAGCTAATCTATGCAGAGTTGGAAGGGGTGGTGGGTCGCAATTTGTAGTTTAAAAGGATGCCAAAGTCCAAAGGTTTTACTCCCTGAAACAGAAATGAGCACTGTTAATAGCCAAAATGGCAGGAGTGATCGGAGATATATATATATATATATATATATATCATATATATAATATTATATATATATATATATATATATATATATATATATATTATACTATATATATATATATAAACAAACATAAACATGAACCCAAAAACAAATAAAACCTTCTTTCCATTGTACAGTGTGTCATGTCAGTCGATACAAATCTTCTTGTGCACAATATCAAATCGTTCCCTTCTAAATACATTATTAAAGTTTATATTACATAAATATGCATATTGTATTATATTATTATAAACTACTGTTGGATTTTACTCATAAACTACATCATCCTTTTTGAGCAAATTTCTCAAAATGTGTTTTTTTTGAACATCTCAATTCATAATATCATTCATTTCATTATAATCCATTGTAACATATTATATTGTCTTATCTTTACTCTTATCATATTTATGAAATATTCTGCTTTCTTAACTTAGGCAATTGTTTTAAGCAGTAAGATACAGGTACCAGTCCTCAACTAACAACAGTTAATTTAGTGACCATTCAAAATTACAATAGCACTGAAAAAAGTGACTTATGACTATTTTTCACACTTACGTCTGCAGCTGCTGCATCGCTATGGTCACGTGATCAAAATTCAGATGCTTGGCAACTGACTCACATTTATAATAGTTGCAGTGTCCGAGGATCATGCGATTCCCCTTTTGAAACTTTCTGACAAGCAAAGTCAGCGGAGAAGCTAGATTCATTTAACAACCAGATTACTAACTGTAATCATTAAGCAATGATTCACTTAACAATGATGGCAAGAAAAGTCGTAAAACGGAGTGCAAAACTCCCTTACCAAATGTCTCACTGAGCAACGTAACTTTTAGGCTCAATTGTGGTCATTAAGAGAAGGACTACCTGTACGTCCAAAAGCCTTACATTTTCTGGATCTCTCTATTTAAAGCAGACCAAAATATAGGCACTCCTGGTTTAGCAACTCAGCTTGGTCATTAAGTGTAGATGTCACTAAGTAAAAAAGTAAGATTTTACTTCTGATTTTCTTTGCTTTACAAACCTGCAGGTGCCAAATATGCCAGAACTAGTGGAAACATTACTTTTTCAACACTGCTCTCTAACTGCAAACAGACACTGTAACAAGGCAGTTGCTAAATGAGGACCGCCTGTGCTGCCTTCAAGGAGGTTAAAAATGGATTTCCTTAAGGCATAAGCTGTTTAAATCATGGCTTCTTAAAGTTTAGAGCACTTGAACAGAATTCAACCGTGGCCTGTTTTATATGTATAAAATGCGAAACCCAAAGCACTAATCCAAGGCAGAGAAACCACAAGCCTCATGCAATTCCCAGATTCATTTCTACAACTTTAGAATCCTCAGGATTGCACAGTTCCATGATAAATCATAGATAATTAATAGTATTTTTCCCGAGACCTTCAAAATTAGACATCTTAAATCCATATACTGACTTAGCATGTGGAAGCAAACAACCCATAGTCAAATTCAATCACTCAAAGGTTTGTTTGTCTGTTTATGAACAGTCTGTTTATTTGTACATCATCTGCTTCCTGGTGCCCCTGGGACAGTTCACAAAGTAAAAATACAGAAAATGAACAATGCATAATAAAAATAATACTAATGAAAACAAAGGGGCCAAAGGTGGCAAAACTGGGTAACAATGAAAAATGTATGCATACTACACAGAAGAAGCTTCAGCACCCTAGTCAAGTCTTCAAGGCCCTTTGAAATCCCAGCAGGGTGGGAGCTATCCAGACCTCAGAGAGAACCTCATTTTGGAGAACAGGCACTGGGAGGAACAGAAAAAAGTAGTTCCTTGGTCCCCAAAGATAACATTGTTTAATCAAACAATGGAATGTACCAACCATTAAACTGAATCAGTTGGGTAGATTCAATGGGAGACAGACATATATAGTAACTAGCAGGGTATCCATACTTCGCTACAAAACTATGTGATCAGGAAAGTTTTTAGGGAGAAAAATAAGGGGGGGAAATTGTGCCTCTGCCTACCACCAGAGGTTTTAGTTGCTGAGGTGATGAAAGTGTTAGCCTAGGTCCATGATGGCGAACCTATGCATGTCAGAAGTGGCACACAGTCATTACTACTGGCATATGAGCCCTCGCCCAGAGCAGGTCTACTGTGCATGCGTGAGTGCCGCCCACCCAACAGCTGACTGTCTGGTATTTGGCATGCATGTGCAGAGATGCGCAGTGGGGGATCGCTCATGCATGCACAGAGTTGCACAGCACACAGGGTCACACACTCATGCGCAGGGGGCAGGGGGAACCGTGCACATTGCCTTCTGGGTGCTGGCATTAGAGCGTGAACGCAATTATCAGCACAGGAGCCCAAAAAGGTTAGCCACCACTGGCCTAGGTTCAAGTCCACCCTTCAGCAGAGAGAGTCACGGTGTAACTTTGAAGCAGTAATTGACTTTCAGGACAACCAACCTCACAGTTTAAAAAAAAATTGTACAAATATCATCAGGGCCTGCAAAACTTACCTTTCCCCAAAGAAATGTTGATATCATGCAGTCGTTTTGTTTGCACCATGCGCTGAGAAAATAGGTCTGACAGCTCAATTCTGTGTGTTGTTAAATTCAGGAAATAATTATACACAAGCCAGAATAACAGCTGACAGCACAGATTATTCTATTATTCGGTGCAGACTCACAGCAAGCAATATGATGGACTGAGATAGCCGATGGCAGATAGATAGATCACTGAATGATTCTGTGAACAACTCAATCATCAGCTAGCCGATGGCAGATAGATAGATCACTGAATGATTTTGTGAACAACTCAATCTGCTTGCCTGCTTTGCCTAATTTTGGGTAAAAGTTGCTCTTTTTTATATAAAAAAATTCAATATTTACATACAGAGTGTGTTGAGTTAATTTTATGAGTTTGCCTGCAAGCAAATTTTATGTGAAAGACTGAGCTAGCCGATGGCAGATAGATAGATCTCTGAATGAATCTGTGATTCTGTGAGCAACTCAATCTGCTTTGCCTGATTTTGGGTAAAAGTTGCTCTTTTTTATAAAAAAAATCAATCTTTATATAAATATTTATAATATTTACATACAAGCCATGCCCAGCCAGTCACATAATCACCAAGCCACACCCACAAATTAGGCCATGCCCACAGAACCGGTTAGTGATCCCTGGGATTTAAAATTATGAGTTTGGTGGTCCCTGAGGTCCAAAAGGTTGACAACCCCTGCTATATACTATACTATAATACATAACTAAAACACAAAGAAAACAACCTAGGTTTGGCTCTCCTTTAGGCTAATAAAATCATTGCATATGGAAGAAATATGTAATACTTTGGTAGGGAAAATATTTTTTTCTCCTTGGGGCCTGGGATTACGTTGTATCTGCAAGGCTGTGCCAAGGAAGAAGAGATCCTAGCAGGCAAGTCATAACAATAAAATCCTGCTGCAAAAAACTTTTTAAGAGTATACAATAAAAAAGAAACAGTTACTTATTATAAAGGTGAATAAACATCACTGAGCTATAACTTGCTTTATTTCAGCTGAGCCCAACTGAATAAACAGGATCAATGCATAAACCCTCTTTTGCTTTAGAGCTATAAGGCTCAATTTTAATGTGAAATCAAAGCTTACTATTGGCTCAATGCTTTCAGCTTTAGGCTAGTCACTTGATGGGTAAGGAAGACAATATTCTTGGATTATTTCTGGTTTGTTTTCATGCCTCCAGTGGACTCAACCTGTGGTCAGTGAACCCCTGGGAGGGGGCACAATGTCGTTACAGGGGGTCCGTGAAAGTTGAAGAAATGTTATGATTTAAATTTTGAGTTAAGTCTTGGTGGTTCCTGGGCACCACCAAAAGGTATTTAAAGCATGATGAAGAAAAAGTTGAGAACTACTGCTCTAAACAATCTGTGGAGATGAAAAGGCAAGATAGTACAGGTGGCTCTCAACTTATGACCATGTTTGACTGCAGAATTACAGTGTTAAGTTGTGGTCATAAGAGAAGGCATCCTATGACCAGATTCAAAATTATGTTTTTGAATCAAAAAAGTCAGTTTTTACAATGGCAGTTAAGTGGCCATGACTACTGTTAAGGAGACACTACAGTTGTTAAAGGAATCCATTTTCCCCAATGGGTGTGGTGGTGGTGGTTGTTTTTCTTAGAAACTGGAAGTAGAAACTGGAAACTGGCCAAAACTGCTGCAAATTGTTGTGGCATGACTATAGGACTTTGCAGCAACTCTTTAGAGAAGTTAACTACTAAGCTCCTAAAATGTGAACACGTATTTGTGTGTGTGTAGCTATCATAATATCAAAAAACAGGTCACAAGTGGCTCAGGGGAGGTCCACTGTAACTTCCAACAGTCACTCACTGGTTGGTTGTAAGTCAAGGACTATCTATAAACCATGATTTTAACAAAGCACAGTTGAGAAGTGAACTCAATGGAAATGTAATACATGGAAATAGCAGATTTGATAGGAATAAACCTATTAGATGATCTGGACAGGCATTATTTCTCATCCAAACTTCATAGACTGTTGTCCTGATGAAAGTTTTGGGAGGGATTGAAATATGAAGAACATTTCAAATTAGGAGTACCTGTTTTTCCTCACGTATGAAACACATGTTTTGCACTTGAAATGGGTGGTTCGAAGCAATTCAAAAGTGTTTAAACTTATAAAAATATTTTGTTCTGAACACATAAGACTTCTGAGGTGATCAAAACTATGCCAAATGGAAAAAAATGCTTCCCATTAAAAACAACTGTTTTGAACTTGAAATGTTGGGGTTCAAATTTGAAATGTTTTGCATACCACAAGGGGAAACCAGTATGTCATTATCAGTTCTTTGGGAAGAAAAGGCATAATTAAACATTACACAGGAGAATGAGTTTTACATTCTCACTTGTAATTTGCCAAGCCAATTCTCAGTCTGAATCTACCTTATGAGGAAAATATTGATTATGTCTTACTAGGTTTTTCTAAGATAGCACAGATGTTATATATTCCAAAGCAATTTCCATTCAGTTCAGTGGGAATCATGAGAAAGTTTGTACATAATAGTGAGTTAATACGATTATGACTCAAACTGAGAAAACATGGCACTTTTATTTTTGCACAATTGCTTTGGGTACATATCTTATTCCAGCATATCTGAAGGAGCAACTTTTAAATTTCACCATTCAGAATACTTATGCCTTAAGATTGAACTGTCATTATTTTGTTGTTCCAGAACATAAGGTGCACCTTGATATGCCCAACAAATACAAGTAACTAATATGTTTATTCATCATTTTTCATTATGAGATCAAGTCTAAGTTGCAGATAACATTGCCACAACATATGCTTGTCTTTTTTTAATTGTTTCTCCACTGTTCCCTGCATTTTCTACCACTTAGCTATGGAAAAATATTTAAGCATGAATGCTTCAAAATTTATTTGTGTTTATAGTTTTGATTAGTTCTAATAAAAAGCGATGACTAAATATAGACATTTTTCCCCCGTGGATCTGCAAAATTCATTGTGAATATTTAAATTTGTTTTTATTTACCTGATTTCTGCAGACAACCGTTTCAACAAATGACTCTAGGTTGTGTACATCATAAAAATATAAAACAATACAGAACAAATACATATGGTCACCAAGTAAACTATTGCCATAGATGTTAATATGGTCAAGAAATGTGGCCCTTAACTTAGTCAGGGCATCAGGCCCACAACCAACCAGGTCTTCAACGGCCTTATTGATTATACAAGGGTTGGGGTAATCATGACCTCTGAAGGAAGAACTGTTCCAGAATGTTCCTATCATGTAAAATGAACAGTTACAGTGATGTATCCCAAATAGTGCCCTAAGAACTTTCATTTTCTGTTTGTTCTTATTTAGCAAAGATCTCCAGAGATCCTGTTTACTTTTCCTGCTGTGTTGCAATATTATTGGATATGCTTGCCTTCTGCAGCTAGATATTGATTTTATTCAACATTGTTTTGATTGCAGATCCTTTAGCTTGATGTGTAAACAACCATGGTATAAAATGTTGGCATATAAACAAGAAGTAGGTCATGTATGGAGTTAAAATATTTGCCAAAATTACACAATTTAAACAGCATCCCTTCACATTAACTCTCCTAGAGTTCTAGAAGTTGTTCCCTCAGTTTTGAAAAACAATCCTGAAAAATAAACCCTGCTTCTAATTATTATGTTCTATTTAATCTTTACAGATCTTCTATTTCAATCATAAGGTTCAGGACCCTACCTCTAACAACATTATGCTTCATTTGCTGCCCATCTGTCAAAGAGCCTCCTGCAATCTTCCTTCTCAACTGCTATTCCAGTTATTCCTAATTATGTTGATAGGCATAAGCAGGCTTATATATACCCTTACAATGCAATCCTATATATGTTTACTAAGGAGTAACTCCAAGTATGCCCACAGCGCTTAATTGAAAAACAATAAATGCACACAAAATAGGAAAGGATGGTATTAACCACAGTAAGACAGCCGCTGTACAATCTCCCCATTCCTGGGACCCCTCAGGCCTGATACCAGAGCCATGTCTTGAGGGACTACAGAATATGGAAAGGGATAGAGTTAATCATACTGGGGGGAAGAGATTCTACGAGGCCATCATTGTGGCTGAGAAGACCATCCCTCCTGGGACTGCCAGATGTAATTACGTGGCAGATGGGACCCGCAGCAGGTCTTTTCTGCCAGAGCTGATGGGGGAAAAGCGGAAAAAGCAATCAAGAAAAAGCAGCCCCTCAGATCGCCCCTACCCCATGCCATGAAATTTCAGTGAAATCCTAAATAAGCAGGCAAAGAAGTTGATTTCTGTACAAGCCCTTTAAAAACCAGGATCTCTTCCTTCAAAAGCTGTAGTGTATATAAAGGTAATCCTTGACTTATAACAATCTATTTAGTGACTGCTTGAAGTTACAACAGCACTGGAAAAAGTGACTTATAACCGTTTTTCACACTTATGACCCCTTGCACCCATGGTCACATGAATAAAATTTGGATGTCTGGCAACTGGGTTCTTATTTATGACGGTTGTAGTGTCCCAGGGTCATATGATCACCTTTTGCGACCTTCTGACAAGCAAAGCAAACGGAGAAGCCAGAGTCACTTAACAACCGTATAATTAACTAAACAAATGCAGTGATTCACGTAACAACTGTGGCAAGAAAGGTCGTAAGATGGGACAAAACTCACTTTAACAACTCTCTTGTTTAGGAACAGAAATGTTGGACTCAGTTGTTGTCATAAATCAAGGACTACCTGTACAGAAACATAAAATAAGTAATAAAACTACTTGATAATGTTTTAACATGTCTAACATAAATAAAATATTATCCTAATTCACACATCCTACTATTCCATGTTTTTCTATGTCATAACAATTTAGCTAAATAATTTAGCTAAATAATAATTTGGCTAAATAACAAAAATCAAACCAATTTAGGGCAAGGCAGAATATGTCAATCTAGTCAATCCTCTTCAAGGATTGGGATAAATGCTTTTTTTGCACCATTTGATTTCCTCCTCCATCTTAGCAAAGAAACTAATAGGTTATATATTAAAAGAACCATGTTAATTACCACTTAAGTGATCACTTGTGCCAAGTAAGAGTCACACCCCAGGCACTGAAACATTCACACATAAACAATAAGCTCCAAAAGGCTTATATAAAGACTGTAGGGTTAAAGCAGATTGATAAAACAATATCCCAAAGCTAAACACTTTTATGACTTAACTGGCAAGATTATATTTCACTTGGTTCTACTATGATCATATCAAATTCCAGATAATTTGTATGGAACTAAAACTCATTCTAGTTGAAATCTTAGTCTTCTTCTTAACTGCAAACTTAGCATGGGTTAGATGAGAATATTAATATATGTACGGATTATTATGGTCAAGTGGTATAAAAAGATCATATAGTAGATTGATCTGGAAGAGGCCAGTAGTAAAAACATAGTCCACATATAAAAGATCCAAAATTCAATCTCTGCTATTTGCTAGATCAAATAATTCCATGAATTAAGACTATTGCTTGAAGCATTACTCCTGTTAATACTAAGGAATACCCAGGCTCATATGCTTTCTCCTTTCCTATCATATACTGAGAAACTCTACTATATACACATTTGTCCCACATCAGCAGAAATTCCTCAATAACTGTATCTTGGACATCAATGAATCACAGAGATCTTCCAGATGGTCCCCTCCAGTCAGCTGGCTCAACACTCAAGTTGACTCCCCAAATTCAGTACCTATCACTCCTCTGATGTTTCACAGCTCTTCCATGATGTCATCATATAATCAAGTGTTCTTCCTCTGTGAAGATCTATCTCCTTCCCTGATAGAAAAGACTTATTACTCGATAGAAAAGACTTATTACTCAGGAAAGTTCTACTGAAGAACATTCCCGCCCAGCAAGTTTGTGCTAACAGATGTTACTATTAGATGGCAATTATATGGGGTATATAAATTAATACTAATATTTAATTTTGCATTAAATTTGGGGATACAACACTGAGAAATAAAAAGCTTTTAAAATTGGAGAGACTGGGAAAAGACACACAAGTGCAGCTAATTTCCATTACTTCTCCCACAATAATTATATTATTAATAAAAAAAACATGCATTTGCATGGTTTAAAGCTGAAAATAAAGGTTTATTGGGCATTTTCCAAATATTTAATGGTGAGAATTGCCAAAAATTTTAGAATTGCTGCCAGAGAGAATCTGTAATTGAGGACTCTGTTGGATTATACCATAGGACCCATTTAATTAGGATTCTGCTGTCACCATAACCAACCAGGTTATTTTAGAAAGAACATCCATAAATAAGACACAAATACAATAGCAAAACCTCATTATGTTCCATTGCAACTGAGAGTAAGCAATTTTTTACATTACTACCATATTTCCCACATAAGGCCGGGCCTTATTTTTTTGTCCCCCCCTTGCATTCTCGTGTGGGCAGGCAGCAACAGCTTGGATGTTTACCTCGGAGTTGGTGGGGCACTTCGTATTGTGAGACCTTCCTCCACCATTGCTTTCCCTTCTCCCTTGCTGCCATGGAGTTCAGAGCAACGCCGCAGCGTTTGGCGGAGCCACGCATAGCCAGCCAGTGCTCCTCCCTGCAACCAGAGCCTGGCGGAGACACTCGGCTTCAGGCGCTCTTGTCACCGCTTTCCCTTTGCTTTCGAAGGTAAAGCCAATTATTTTTAAAACGACGCCCTACTACAACATAGCCTCCCCTGCCCAAGAGGGCAGCCCAACCCCTGCACAATCTCATGCGCACCCGCTACCCAGTGTTGCAGAACAGGCTTGTGGACCACCAACAAGGCAATGGGGACATGGAGCCTGGTGAATGGAGGCAAAGGTGAAACCTCATAGATACTGTGGATGTGCCAGGCCCAACAGAGCTTCACGTGAAGGGAAGAAGCAGCGCAACCTCCTGAACACTGGTGCAACTCCCCAGCTGGAGCAGTGGAGTGGCAAGACAGGATGGTAGATGATTAATGGATGCTTCCTTCAGCCTGTCTCATCACACTGATGAGATTGTGCCATGTATGTTGAGTGGCCCTATAATGAACAGGGATTTAATAAAGAGTTGTGTTTATGTTAAAATGTGTTGATGAATGATTACATTGTTATTGATAATAAAGGGCCATAGTGTGGCACCTGGGAGGGTGGGCCATACAGTCCCACTATGCTTGCACTGGGAGGCTTATCTATCCCACAGCTATCACCCATCCCACAGGTATCCCTGCCCATTCCACTGCTATCCTAACCCATCCCACAGCTATTACCCATCCCACAGGTATCCCTGCCATCCCACTGCTATCCTAACCCATCCCACAGCTATTACCCATCCCACAGGTATCCCTGCCCATCCCACTGCTATCCTTACCCATCCCCACAAGCATGCAAAGGCTTAAACCATTTCTAAAAGTTTCCACCAAGACTTTATTTACTAAAAGCACTGAACCAAGTGTGTGAAGCAAAGATAAACTTTATTTATACAAACTGTAAAAGCAAAATGACCAAAGTAAAGATAAAGTCAACAGGTCGCAACCCAGTCTCTGGTACTCTTCTCAGTCACTCTGAGGCATGCCCAAAGTCTCAGGGGTGAAGGGTCCAGGTGCTGTGGAGGTGGCTGCTGCTGGAGTGCTGGTCTGAGGCGCCATTGGGGTGCCTGGCCCCGAGAGGACAGCAGGGGATGGTGTGTGGAGGAAGCTCTCAGACAGCTGGCTCAGTCCTGTGATGTTGAGAGCCCCTACCTCCATGACATGGGGTTTCAGTCCCAAGACGATGACAGATGTTCTGAGGGCCGGGCTTGGCTGTGGGGTGGGAAGGAGCAGTGTAGTGGGGTGTCTGGTCTGCAGCTGAGCGAGGTGAGGCGTGGGTGGAACTTTGTGCGTGGGTGCCATCTGTGGCGTCGGTGGCATCAGTGGTGTTTCGATGTACTGCTGGCCTGGACTGGGAAGGGCTGCCTGTGTGCTGGACTCCTGGTAGCCGTAGCCTTGGTAGGTGAGGGCCTGTGGAAAGCCTTGGAAGGGCTGTGACATCACCTGGGGTGGAGGACCAGCACCTGGACTGGGTGGGAGCAGGTTCAGCTGGGTCTGGAGGGTTGTGCAGAAGACCTGTGATCCTCTCCTTTATCACCTGGTACTGTGATTCGGACATGTCATGAGGGTCTGGTTTGACGTAGTGAGGAAGGGCTTGCCGGTTTGAGGATGGTGTGTCGGTGTGTACCAGCTGAGAGAGGAGATCTACGCTGCTTTTTGATGGTGTCTCCAAGAGGACAGTGTGGCTCTACCCCTCCGGTCTGGCTCTCTGCCTGCTTTATGTGGAGGTGGAGCTGGGGGTGGATGTGAGTTGGCCTCTGTTGTCAGTGCCTCTCCTTGCTCCCACTGCATCAGGGGGTCCTCCACGTGCTCCGCCACGGGGAGTGCAGCTGTCAGGGGGTTCTCCGTCGTGGGGCGCTCACAGACACCTGCCTGGACACAGACTGACTTTGGCCAGAAGAGGACGCTCTCTTGTGGGCTGCCTGAAGAAGAGAGGGGCGCTGTCAGAGGGGCTGCTCCTCGGTGGCGGGATCTCACCCTGCAAAAGCTGCACTTGGCCATCACATAGGTCTCCCGGTCGGTGAGCTTGACTGCTGCCTGGCCAGACTTCTTGAGGTGCAGCTTCCCGTACCAGTGTGCATGTGCTTCCACCACCCGAGGAGCACCTCGAAGTGTAGCCAGGCCCTCCGCCTTCTCTCTCCAAGCCGCCTGCTTCCTCTTGGTTGTCTCGATAGCCTGTGTCCCTTCCGCCAGAGTACTCGTTCTCCCTCAGCCATTCAAGCACCTCATCCTCATGTTCCTCTTCGATGGAGTACTGCCTCCTCTCCTTATTCCCGTATGCCTCTTCCCCCTCTGGCAGGGCCTTCTGGGCCTCATCAGAAGGGCTTCAAGGTTCCTAGGGCTGGTCCACCACACCACCACCACCAGCAAACAACAACAGCAGAGGCAGGCAAAAGCCAGCACCAGCAGGACCAGTTAGCACCAACAGCACAGCAGGAACCAGGATCAGCAGCAGCAGAGTAGCACCAACAGCACCAGCAGAAGCACCAGCAGAAGCACAGGACCGGAGCAGCACCAGCAGAGTAGCCCCAGCAGAAGCCCAGCACCAGGAAGCGCACCAGCAGAAGCCCAGCACCAGCAAAGTCATCCCGAAGCAGCAGAAGCCCCAGCAGAAGCAGAGTCAGGGCACCAGTGGGTGGGATGGTGGCCCTGTCCTTCTTGCCAGGGCTGGCAGAAGATGCACAGGCTTCTCTTCTTCCCCATGGTTGTTGGCTGCTGGAGCTGTGTCTGGCAGCAGGTCTTTCCTCTGAATGGTGAACCTGCTTGCGAGCTGCATCCTTTTATATCCGCGGGGCTGACGCAATGCATCCTCCCGCATGCGCAGTGAACACTTTGCATCCGCTAGCATTCACGAGCATCCACATACAGGCTTCCGTGATGCATCCGCTGTATCCGCTAGGCATCCGTCTGCATCCATTCCTTCTGTTGCGCGTCGCTTCGCTGTGCTCCCCCCGAAGCCCTGCGGATGCGCCATCCGCTTCATCTGCTAGGCTTCCATGGAGCATCCGCTTTACATCCTCGCTACGTCCTCTCCCCGCCCATTCCTTTTCGTTGTTGTCTGTTCTATTTATGCAAATTTGGAGCACTTTTGAGAGCAGATACAACGGATGGAAAATTTTCTTGTCTGCTGTGTCCTTTTTACATACTTTTTGCATCCGTCGGCCTATGTGACAGGCCCTTAACTTTTATTGTTAAATATTAGGTGCCTACAATTTTTGGTGCTCTTTTTTCATGCTTTCTTGTTTGCTGCCTTATATTCTCTTTCAGGGAAATAGTATGGGCTACAAATCAATAAAATAAAATAAAAAATCAATTTCATTTGTGCCCCAAACATTATTAAGCAGAGTTTCTAGCAGAGAAGAAATCTGCTATGCTATAAGAAATCAAGATCTGATCCATGACATTGACAAAACAGCCTTAACAAAACGTGTTTTTCTTGTCATACGGAGCCATGAAAAACTTTCTTGTCATATGGAGCCATGAAAAACTGACACAGATACTGCTCCAAATGAGGGAAATAAGTGACAGAAAAGCATGTGCTTGAATATATGGGTCAAAATTAGCCAGAAGTCCCCACATCTCCTGTGGTTTGAAAGTATGCTTCCACGTGAAGATTCCTATCAATCCAATTAATGAAATTCAACCAATTCAAGCTATGTGAATACTAAGTATGATTAAAATCCTTGCAGATGGCAACCAGCCTTTCTCCTCCCACTCACCACCTACTACTGCCTGAAGTGGAGTGACAGCAGCATTCCTATACCCTGGAGGTTTAAGGAAATGAAACCTCTCTGTACATGGAGGCATCTCCACACTCCAGCCTTTATTGCTTCATTTTACCACAAAAGAAACAATTGGGGGGGGGGGGGGG
>BHFT01028530.1:29226-52609 GCA_004320025.1 Laticauda laticaudata
TGGGGGGGGGGGGGAGAGAGAACATCATGCCCAGCCCATGAAAAAGAAGATGGGGAAAAAATGAGTGAGCCTTGTCAATTCTATTACAATTAAGTTGATCTCAAGCAGTGTCCTCTCTTGGTAGAGTTTGCTAAAGCAATGCCAGGTTTCAGATTCAGTACAAGAACAGAGATGATGGCTAAAAAACTAAATCCTGACTGGAAAAAGACCTTGTGATTTGGGGGCTCAGAAATATATTATCTAATTCACGCAGTCTCGTTTTAAAGGACAGAGGCTTATTGTGCTTATTTCTTGAGCCATCTTTGTCACTCAAGGTGGCTTCAGTAGAAATTGAATTTTGCTATTATAACGCCAGAAAAAAGTTGAGCTATGAGCATATTGCCTGAAGGACTGGGTCTTTTCTTGAGGGGTACCCTGGCTCAGAAATGTTCTCTTTGAGTTCTCAGCTTATAGTTTTGAAAAAGAACAGATGTATAGTGTGAATAGGTTCTTTTTATATCTGTGGTGCACTGAACTAGAATCCTCTTGATTCAAGGACAACTGAGAAATATCACAAACAACCGAAATGCCATTAGTTTAAATTTAGATTTTAAAAAAAGATTGCACTAATATAATGAAGTCAACCCCTCTTGGAGCTACCTCCTTCAGATAGATGTGTTATACAAGTTTCATAATTCCTTATAATACTGGCAAGTAGCAGACTTTAAGTCCAAAACATTTATATATGTAAGATGCTTGTTGAGAAGACTAGCACGGTCAATGCGTATCTACAATGCCTGCGAGCCTTTGTTGAGTTTGGTTTAGAAGAAACAGACTTCATTATGGATAAGCTAGCTGATTTTCCTGCTCTTGTCAAGGGATGCCAAAACTTAACAGTAATATAAACACAGATAACTTGAAACTAAAGTTAAATACTTAGTGACTAACACAATCCAAGTTACTCCTTAAAGATTTTATTAAGCACCTGGATGAAGAATCAGTGAAGATTTAACACAGCATAGGGCACACCCAATAGATTTTAGCCAATCACAGAAAGCTAAGCAGAGTTGGATTCTCATTATTACTTGGGTTAGAAGAATACCACAAAATGACAAGAGTGTAATTTAGTCTAAAAAAGAGAAAAAAATATTGGGAGGAAAGTGACCTATCATTACAATATCCATTTCTGGACAGATGGGAGAGTAATATTTTATTATTATAAAAGACATTTCAACCCTAAAGCCTATTTTTGAAAGAAGGGAGAAAGCACCTCAATCTGCCGTTACTCTGGCCAACGCTGTCTTCCTTTTCCATCCTTCAAAATGTTCTGGCAACTGGCATTCAATACCAGAAAGATTTAAGGGCAGAACTAGAGGTCAAAATAACAGTAAATGTAATTTAGCATCATAAGAGGAAATCCCAGCCTTTTCTCAGCCTTATTTCTTCTCAAAATGTGGGACTCAAATTGCCATGCTGGTGGAGAATTATGGGAGTTGGAAGACAGGAAGTTGAGGAAAGCTACATACCCAAAAGGACTCTGTATTTGTAAAATGATAGGTCAGTGAAACCTTTTGTCTCCTTTTCCTCCAGTCTCTTCTTATAATCAGTTTATTCATATCCTAAAGTAATTGTCACTTAGGATTTTTTAAATGGCCTTTAGCTCCCTGCTACCTTCTGTTAAAGGAAGTATTCATTCATTGAGGTGGACACTGTTCTGCTTTGAGTATTCAAAAAGTAAAGGAGGCTGAAGATAATCTTAAGAGCAATAGCTGAGAAGAAAAAAAAAACCCAGCAGATGTGTAAAAGGCATTCTTGCAAGAAGAAAAATCCACAGCAGTCTTAAAAGTAAACAGAACTCTCAATTGCTTAACACAAACAACTGACAAGTGACATTTGGGAGAAGTTAGGACAATCATGAATTTAAAAAAGAATGAATACACTGTACTATACCATTGTTCTCAATCACTTAAAACATTTTAATGAGGCATGTAAGTAAAGAAGGAAAATCAGAACTATGCTGCAAAGAGATGTCCATATAAAGTATTTGGTTTAAAATACTAACCTAGCTTAAGGCTATGAAGCAGACATTCTAAGACATGCAGCTCAGTTGCTTAACTTATCTTCAGGAACATCAAACTAAAATCAGGAAGTCTAACAACCAGGAGATGAACAGCCAGTCAGAGGCTAAGAACAAATCCTGGCTTTTAATGTTGTCTTATCAGGAAAGTAACTAAACCAGGGTCCTGGTTAGCATGCAAAAGCAAATAAACCCTGCAGAGTTCTAGATTTGTGCAGTTGTTCTGAGGAGCAGAGCTAAATTGGTGTAACAGAGTAGCACCTAACAGGACATTTGCTTGGTAGTAATAAATCTGGCTTCCTGTTACATATGAGTAATGCATTGCAGACACCCAGACAGGAGCATTGTAAATAAAGGGAAGCACTGCAGCAAATTTTGGCAGAATTAGGTTTATAGCATGTATTTTGTTCTAGCTGCCTACTGCTTGAACTCAGAAATTCTAACAAATGAGACATACTAATATTTGATTGAGCATTAGGATAAAGTCTGTAATTTGAGCTGTCTAGTATATGGCAAGAGCAGAAGAAGTAACCTACACATTCTGACACAAATGTACACATTCTTTTCTTTTGGAAGCAAGTTAGTTGCTAACAATTAACATAGCTGTTAACTAGGCTATTTTCAGCTCCTCTTTTGCAGTTGACAAGAAGGGAGTTGCTAGCAACAGAAAGCTGTGTTTATACGCCAGCCATGCAGGAACTGCAGTTGGAATAACATGAAGCTAGCCAAAAGTTTTCAGATTCATATTCCTACAGCCTTCTTGCTGCTGCTCCTTGCAAAAAATAAAAAACTGGCATAACAAGCCAAACTCTAAAAACCAGAGAGGCCTGAAAGTGTGTGTTGGGGTTTTGCATGATGAAATCAGGCTGTACAAAAATGCAGTGGAATATTTGCACTTAAAAGGTACTCTGTTCTTCTTGGACTTTCTACTGCCATGCAAATCAGTATCTCGGCCAAAGGTGAGAAACAAGACAAGTTCAAGCTTGTGCACTGTAAATTAGACTTGAATTTGAAGGCAAATTCCTAACATCAAATTCCTAACATCAAAATGTTGAATTCCTAACATCAGAATGTTAAGAGGATTTTTAAAAAGATATCAATAAATTTGTTTTTGCACCCTCTAAAGAGCTTAAGGTGAGGGGCTAATGACAAGTGTCACTGGAATGTGCAGAACTGAAATGTCTCTGAGCTCAACAGTCAAACCATGGAGTGTGTGGTTTCAACATGATGGGAGTTAAGCAAACATTGTACTGATGAAAACTGGCATTTTGCTTTTAAATTTTGGAATGGCACAATGATATTGGAGCTTCAGAAATTGAGTTGAGACTTTGTGACCTATTTTGAATTCTGAAAGACTGTACATTAAATAAAATAGATTTATCTATTAAATCTATATAGATCAAGATTTAAAGAGTGCAAAAAGTAGATACACACATTGCATCATTAATCATCAAACCTCCAGATATGTTCAGTCTTTGTAGAAAACTTTTTTATATTTCTATAGTCTACTCTTTTCTCATCAGCTGATTTTCAGATATACTAAGTTACAGATATGCAACACCCAGAATTGCCAGCTGGGGTAGTGAAATGCTCCTGTCTTTTAGTTAAGGCTAATCAGTTCATTTGTATGCAAGCACTTAATTGCAACTGATTTAGGGGAACATAAATCTCCACATTTATGACATTTAAAAAAGAATAGCTAACTGAGACAAAGACAATATAGTACAATAGGTTCCGATCTCAATTATTATTGGCATATATACCATCCAGAGTCAATATGTTGTTTTACTCTGCTACAGAAATGGAAAGATATTTTGATATCTTGATAAAGAAATTCTTCCATTACCAATTTGACTGTAGTGAAGTGACATAAATCTATAAATCTTTAAGATACCACAACACTCTTCCTTTGGTTTTTTTATGGACTAATTTTGTTTAGTAATATACTTTTTCAACATATAAATTTCCAGAATTTCTATTTAGCTGTTTAGCTCTGAATTTTTGAACTTTTGCTTCCATTTGACACTCCTGTTAATGTTTCCTTATATCCATTAGAATACATTATTGGCAGCATAGGATAATTTGCTGTAAATCAAATCAAATGAAGCCAATTGTTCTTAAAAATTACACCTATTGAAGTTGTTATTTTTAAAGCCAACATATAAATTTACTGCAAAGAGGAACAGAGTTATTATTAGGAAAATTATTACAGGTAGTTCTCGCTTACCATTCATTCATTCATCAACCATTTGTGGTTACAACAGCGCTGGTTAAGATGGTTCTTGAACTTGCTGCCCTCACCTGCAGTCATGTGATCACAATTTAGGCACTGGGAAAATTTGGGCACTTGGAAACTGACGTGTATTTGTGATGTCACAGTCACACCTGGCTTCTGACAAGGTAAGTTAATGGGGAAGTTGCAAGTCACAGTCGTGACATTGTGCATAACAATCATAGGTGATTCACTTAATGACTGCAGTCAAAATTTACAAACTGTCTTCATAACTAGGGTGTAGCCACTTGACTTTTCACTTAGCCATCTCACACAGAAATGGAATTAATGGTTCCAACTGTAGTCAATAAAGTGAGAATTACATGTACATGAATAAGCCAAAGTTTGCATCATACAAGCAAAAAATCATGACAGGTAGTCCTCGACTTACAAGTTCATTTAGTGACCAAAGTTACAATGGCCCTGAAAAAAGTGACTTATGACCGTTTTTCAGTTATCACCATATGATCAAAATTCAGATGCTTGGCAACTGATTCATACTTGTGACCTCTGCAGCGTCCCAGGGCCATGATTCCCCTTTTGGAACCTTCTGACAAACGAAGTAAACAGGGAAGCCAGATTCACTTAATAAACAGGTTGCTAACTTATCAACTTCATTGATTATGACAAAAAATGTCATAAAATGGGGCAAAACTCACTTAACAAATGTCTCACTTAACAACATAAATTTTAGGCTCAATTGTGGTTTAAGTCAAGAACTACCTGTATTTACCTCAGGATCTATGCATATTTCAAACAATGCAAATGACTTTTTTTTATAAAAGTGGAGGGATGAAACCAAAATAATATAGCAACATTCGAAATAGATTATATAGCTCTCTGGTACATTACTTACATGAACAAGTTATGCATCTAATTCTGTCTAGTCAATTACATCTTTCATCCTTTTCACATTAAGATTTTCTAAACTGTACTAACATGCTGTGAAATTAAACACAAAATTAATTTTTTATCTTACACAGTAGTATAAATCTGTCCTTCTGCATTCCAATTAGTGTGATGCCAACAACCAGACACCATCATCTGGCAAACACTACACATTCTATCACTTCGACACAACAAGCCATCAATCAAGAAACAAAAATTTCCCCTGAAAGCCAGTCTTCCAACAGCATAAACATCTAAATATTACATTTCTGCATTTGAGATTCTTTGAGTACACTCTGATATGAATTCCTTTGCTAGAAGCTGATTCATTAAAAATCAAATGTTATTTTTACCGAATAGCATTAATTGCTCTCTTCATGCCTTAGCCCAACAGCACTCTTATAACATTTTAAGTCAAGACTCACCTTGAATAAAGCTACTTAGTACAAAACAAGACATAGTTCTCCAAGCTACTGCCAAGTCTGTGCCTGTACGCACTTCAACTATCGTACTGTTATTTGGCACGCTAAAATAATACCTTATCCAGGAAGAGATTTGCATGCAGATTATTGAACCTTGCATTTCTGATTATTCCAAAGGAAAACAGTAACTGCCTTTGTGACGTTTTTGTTTGTTTTTAAATGTTAAGTGTTTTAAAATGTTTTAGTTCCCTATTAAAACCGATATACTCTGAAAAATTAAAATAAAACCTTCCTATTATTTTTTCATAATTCCATATGCCAGATGAATTAGCCATGGTATTTCAGTACTATTGTTCCTAAAAAAAAATATAGCTTTACAGTTACTTCTACCCTTATTTCTGTAAAGTGCTACTGTAGATTGAAGAAATGGCCTCACCAAAAGTTTTTAAACAATACTAGTATTTCCTTCATGTTTACATTCAGAAGAACTGTGCAAAATGTCATTTAGGATTCAATTTGTAACTAATTCGAAAACTTCCTAAAATTGTTACAACAGCAGTCTCTCAATGTCCTGCTTTAGAATCCTTTAAATCTTGCTTGCTATATAGACCCCTCAGTGTTTAAATCTAACAAATCTGAAGAGAATGAATTGGAAACAGACAAATTGGAAATAGCTGGTTTTCAACTTTACAATTTTATTTATTATTTATTTTGCTCTTCAGGAACATTTTGGACCTCCAGAATTCAGCTACATGCTTGAAAAATAGCAAGAGGCCCTCATTTCGTCTTTGATAATTTCCAGCCCCACCTAACATTTACTTTTTATAAATTAAAAATTGAATTTAAATCTTTATTTGGTCAAATGTAATTAAACACATGAGGAATTTGTTTCTGATACAGAAGCACTTAGTGTACATGCAATTAACAAACAAACAAATAATAAAATCAAATAGAGTCACACACTTTGATAGGTGCTAAAGCAATATAGGCAGGCCCTTAAGACAGTTGACAACTGATTCAACTTAGCAGCATAAATATGTCTTAAAAACCTAACTTCTAAGAGAGGAAGTAGTGAGTGAGCTAGCCAGCCAGCGAGCCTCTCCGCCACCACATTCAGGAATGCATAGCTTCATGAAACCTTAAAAAGCCATGTAAGTATGACATCATGCTTAAAAATTCCAGTTTTTGGTCAACAACCAAACTGAACTGAATTAAAGTTATTAAGTCCATATTTACCAATTCCACAAAGTAATAGAAAGAAAGAAAAAACTTACACCAAGCTTTTGCATCTCTCTGCCTCTTGTGGCTTATTACCAAAATGATTAAAGTGAAACTAGTAACAAGCAGAAACAAAAGTACCCTCACAAGCTGCGCACATATAGAGAATTGCAGTCAGTTCAGGTGCTGTGAGAGTGACAGTCCCACATGAACAAACTTGGAACATCCTGTGACACAACACATCCCTCTTTAGGCAAATCGGTTCATGTCTCTACAATAATAGCCTATGAATTCACCTTGACTCTCAGGTCACCAGGAAAGAGACTGATGTTGCCCAGCTCCAAGCTAAAAGGCAGGTGTACTCCGAGGATGTCATGCTCCAAGTGCAGGGGCCAATTACCCTCTTCTACTTAACAGCAAAGCTCTCATTGATTTGCACAGGAACTAGAACAGCTTAGATGATGTCACCAGTTACAACTCCAACCACACGCCCTGGGAAGTCACTGTGACTTTGATTACAACATTACCGCCACTGCTGCAACCCCTCAGCCTCTAGTCTTAAAGCAAGATGAGATCAGGGTTCCAGAAAACACCTGAGCTGCTTTACGCACACCCGTCCGGGGGCTTTGGCACATATTCCTTTTTCACCCACTCCTTCACATTTCTGGGCACAAATTTATGCAAACAGAAAAGGGGTGGACAGATAACAATGTGATCTTCCCTCACGTCTATCTCCAGCCTAAGTAGCCGTGTACTGTAGTTTATGCACTCAAGACATTTAAAAAAAAAAAAAAAACCACAAAGGAAGGGTGTGGGGGATGTCGGGCTCTTTTCTAACGAGCCCTTCCTGGAACGTGGAAAGCATCTCCCGTCCCGAGACGACATTACGAGGAACCACATAAAAAGGATGCCTTCTGAATTTTATCTCGTCCACAAATCAAGAATCGGACAAGTCGGAGCGGGACCTGCAGAAGTCCCACCAGGGATGGGCTGAGGGAAGAAGCGGACTGTGGTCTCGTTTCCTGCTGCAAAACCCCGAGCGGGGCGGGGCGGGGCGGCGGAAAGGATAAAAGAACAAAGCATGATACCCAGTTTACTACAGACACCCAACAGATGCATCGTATCTTAGCCGTTTCCTTCCCGAAATCAGGTTTTTGAAAAAACCCCACCAGGAATTAAAATGAACGTGCGCGGTGAGGGGGCGGGGGCGGCGCGCAAAAGTAGCAGCGACTTGGAATCGGCGAACGCCTTCCGGGGCAGGAAGTCCGCGGCGATCCGAAGCGCGAGGCAACCGCGAAGGTGCTTTTCTCCCCCGCGACTCATCCGAAGTCAAAGAACTCCGCAGGGGACGGTTTGTATCTCCATTTCCCGGTTCGGAAGGGAAATTTAAGAAAAAAAAAAAAAAGAGAGAGAGCCCGCACCCGCCTGCCTCCCTCCCTCTCTCCCTCCGTTCCGCTGACTGCCTGCTGCGCCGGCCGAAACGCCTGGCTGCACAAACGAGAGCCGCGCCACGCAATTCCGTGCAGCAGGCGAATTGTCGAGACGCGGAAGCGCCAACCCATAAAGTTTTCGCGCCGGGCTCTCGACACCATCCCCACCCCACCACCACATCACCACCACCCCGCTATCACCAACTGCTCCTTTGCAAAATTTCCGGCCAAGGGCTGCAAAGGCACCGACTCCTCCCCCCCTCATGCGAGATGCGCGTCTTTCTTGGGGTGTGAGGGGGAGGGGTGCGGTCTGTTAAAGAGAAGGCGTAAAATCTCCTTACCTCTGGTGTTTTCCTGAAGCAGGCTAAAAGGTAGTGTTCCCCATGCTCTCTTTCTTTCCTTCCAAGTCGGCTTTCGTGATCCTAATCCTGCCTTGCCATCTCCTCCCTCCCCCACCCCCGTTCCCCGGCCAAAAGAAGACGACAAAAGAATTTCCAGGCAAGTCAACTGTAGACGCCGAGAGGAGCTCAAAAGGCAGACTTGAAAAAGAAACCGGAAAGTTTTGGGGAATGTGTGTGTGTGTGTGTGTTCTGGGGGGGGGAGAGCTGGGAATAGAAACTTGGGGCGTCGGCGAGTTCCGGCTTGCACTGGAATCTCCTTCTCGCTCAGTTTGCTTCACTGCGCAAAAGAGTCCCTGCAGTTGGTACCCTGGCCCCTCACAAGTCCAATGGGGGGGGGGGAAAGAAGACAACTCGCGGTGTTACAATCGCCTTCTCCGCCAACCGCACTTTGGCGGTGGTGTCATGGATTGCAGTCTCTGAGTCACAGACTTTGAGATCACAGCTTGGGGAACAGGAAAAGGGGCGGGGCGGGCGGGGGGGGGGTGCGAGCGAAGTGGAGAACTGTGAGCGAACCGAAGGCGGGGGGCCAACAACTTGCAGCAGCAGAGGAAGCTGTGCCTCTTTCTCTCTTCCGCCCCCCTCTCCTCCTTGCCTGCCCTCCTCTTCCCTCCTGATAGCAAGAGGTTTGACAATTCTCAAGTAAAGGAAATGGAGCTCCGGCTAGCCTGCCGAAGGGGGGCGGGGGAGGGGAAAAAGAGAGGAGGGAGGGGGCCGAAGAACGCACTTCGGCTCTGCAACAGAAGTCAAACCAGCTCTTCGACTTCATCAGCGACAACGACCGGGCCTTGCTGTTCAGGCTTCCCCACCCTAAACAAGCAGGCCGAAGTCACTGCCCATTTTCCTTGTTCCATATTAGGCGAAGAAAGTTTGTGTGTATGTTGTTTCTCCCCCCCTCCCTCACCTCCCCACTCTTTCTTGTTTTTCAAGAGCCGTCCAGTAACCCTCTTCACAAAGAATTTGGCGGGGAAGAGCGAGAGAAGCGCCGCTTTGCCCATACCTTTGCTGCAAGGAGGCTGCCAGTGGCTCTGGCGCGCCTCCGGCATCTTCAACCGATGCCGGGAGGTCAGCGGGGAAGAGCTTTGGTCCACGTTACTTGGAAACGCTGCCTGCCAGGAAGAAGCGCTGACTTTTCTCTCTGCTGGAAAAGGACACTTTTTACTCCCGATTTCTTCTCGGGCCACCAGAGACGCTTTTGGCCAGGAAATCGTTGCGCGCTCTGGAAGGCGCCAGAGGGCGAGGAAACAAATCAGAGCGAACTCTCGGAAGTTTGAAATAAAGGCGGCCGGCGGGTTGGTGGTGGGTGGTGTGGTGGTTGGAGGAGGAGGAGGGGGGGGGAATCGTAGAGCAGAGGGGTGCAAAAAAAAAAAACAAGAAGAAGAAGGAAGCGAAGAACAGGAAACCAACAAAGCTCCTTTGCGGGTAGCCGCGTAAAAACGTGTGTGGCATTTTGCGCGTTTGGCGAGCGCAGTTTCAATTCCCCTCTCCCCCCAAGAACACGTGGGATGGAGGCTCCCAGTCGTCCGCTTCCCCGCGCAAAAGTCGAGGGAGGCGGGGAGCGCAGGGTCGTCTTTTGTCGCGGAGCGTGGGTGTTCGGTTGCAAAAGGCAGAATGGCAACGAGAGAGCTTCGGTTTATCTTTCAATCTCAAACGAAACACAGGAGATTTTGTGGGGGGCACAGATCTGGACTACACGCTATCAAGGCTTCTGTATTGAGTTTGGTATCAATCAAACGCCTGATGATGGCAGATGAGATTCTGCTGAAACGTTGCTACAACTTTAAAAGCACTACAATGACGTGGGATAATACCCGAAGGAAATGAACAGCACACATGTAAGTACCTGCAAAAACTTAAAAAAACACACATACATACATACATATATACATACATATATACATATATATATATGTGTGTGTGTATATGTGTATATATATGTGCGTGTATATGTATATATGTGTATATATGTGTACATATATATACATATGTATATGTATGTATGTGTGTATATGTATGTATATATGTGTGTGTGTGTATATATATATATGTATGTGTATATATATATCTGTATATATATATGTGTATGTATATATATATATATACAGATATATATACACAAACATACATACATACATACATATATATATATACATACATACATATACATATATATATATTTAGACATGCCAACCTAAGAAAATGCAAACGGAAGGAGGCGAGAAGGGAAAAATTATGCAAGGAGGTGGAAGGGTCGTAATTTTGAATGTTAAGCCTCCTAGCAGCTCTGCAGTGATTCATGGGTAGTTCTTGAGCAACAACTTCGGTGTTTTTATGAGAAGTATAAACAAAAGCTTTTCATAATTGCCACGTCTAAGTGGTTAACGAATGGATCTTTTCCTTTATGTAAGCTGAGAGTATTTGCACCAAGACAAATTTCTTGTGTGTCCAATCACACTTGGTCGATAAAGAATTTTATCTATTAATACAGTTGGCCCTTTTGGGGGGCCCTGCACCTCAAATCCTTTGCATTTTCTCTCTTCCCCCACCCTGAAATGTCTGCATCCTGCTCAGGTCACAGAGAGATTGCTCTTGCAGTAGCCCAGTGCAAGAAATGAACAAACACCGCAAAGGAAGAAACCGAAGCTATATGGTCCTATAGCAAAAGGAAATTTCAGAACAAAACAGCGCTAATTTTGGCTAGGAAAAACAAAACAGTCCTAAAAACTCTTCAGGAGAAAGTACTGTCGTGTACTATCTTGCATTTGCCATTCCTCTGCTTGGAAAAAAACCAAATAAGTGTGCCAAGCACATGGCTTCCTGTACTGAAATCTCTTTCAAACAAATTAAGCATTGGAGCTTTCAAATTATGCAATTCCAATAAACTCTGTGAGTTAGAAGAAATCAGAGCAGCTCTGAATTTGAATTTGCTATCTTGAAATGATCTTTTCTGAGCTAGATACCTTCCAAATGCCTTGAGACTGCAATTTATAGTATTTTGAAAAATCTGACAACCGCTATCTAATATTTGGACATATTTGTTAGAAAACAAGGAGTGTAAATTCCACAAATCTCAAGGGTACCACATCATTTTTATTACCAATGAATCACTAATCAGTTTCCAATACATTGGCTAATACGTGGACTGATTTGATTATGTGCCATCAAGTCATTTGTGATTCCTAGTGACCACAAATTCTCTCCATAAGAAAATATTTGCATAGTTGTGCTATTATTGCAAATAATGGAATTTGAATAGATTCAGTAAGAGATATTTTGGACTAATTACAAAACATTTATTTAAAAGACTTATGTAGACACATCCACTTTAAACAACATAATCTTGGGTGACTTACAAATAACATTAAAAACAGTACCAAAAATGAAAACCTTCACAAAAATTCCTGGCATCCCCCAAACCAATATATCCACAAACATAAATGGGTTCTACTCTTTGCCAACAGTTGTGGGAAAAGCCAGGTTTTCAAGACATTCTGAGAGGCTAAGAGGTTAGGGATGTGTGGGATCTCAAGTGGTCCTTAATTTATGACCAATCATTTAACAACCATTTCAAATTGCAAGAGACTTCAAAACAGCTACTTATGATCCATCCTCAAAGTTACAACTGTCCTCCACATGATTGCATTTTGGGTACTTGCCAACTCGCTTGCATTCACAACCAGTTTCAGTGTTCTGTGGTAATGATTGCAAATTTCTATCAAAAACATTCTCATTTGGAAGAATGTATTTGTTTAACAACTACATGGTTCACTTAATGACCTTAGTGACTCACTTTACAATAATCATAAGTTATGAAATCAAGATCGGTCATGTGCCTTGAGTTATAATTGCAAGACATAATGACCAAAATTGTGCTCAAGGATTACCTCTATGCCAAAATAGGGGTTAAGTTACCATGCAAACAGTTGAGGTCAGCTTGAGTGAATTAGAAATAGCTGATATGGAATGGCCCACTTGGAAATCAACTGAGAGTACAGAAAATACCTAAAAGCTTAAGAAAAAAGTTTATAAAGTCTTTTTGTTCTTATATAGTATCCTTTCAGAAGGATATTACATAGTTATGTAGAAGTTTATGCAGAACTTCAGAAGTCAGCACATTAAAAAAAGCAACTGATAGAAGTCAAAGAAGTCAATCCTGAAGCCTGCCTAATCAAATACAGTATTACTACTTTTTTAGGCAGGAAAAAATCCATAATTCAAGAAATATGAACAAGTGTTTAAAAGATTTTCATATTATTAATGTGTACAAGAACTTTACAGTATGAGTAAAATAAACTTGGAAAATCTTTTAGACACTGAAAACAAACATTAGTTGAATCAAAGTCATTGCTTACAACATCCTCGTAAGTGAAATGAATGAGGCAACACAGATTCCAAGCTCACTGAAATAATACTTAGTCCATGGACATACAAGAAAAATAGTGTGAAAACCAGTTTACTTTGAGTGAAAATCCCAATTACTTGATAATTATTTAGTTCCAGGCAACCACAAGTATCTGTATGTTTCCAGATCAGTTGTCTGCACCATAAAAAGATATTTCCTTCCTTTCATTCTTACAAAGCAATCAAGTTGGAACTTTACGGAAACGAGAACTGCAGAAAATGTTTTTGTTTTATTTTTTAGGACTTAGTTTAGTTTTTCAATGCAAAAATAAAAAGGAAGCCTCCCGAACCGAATCATTGGCACAAAGTACAAAATATTAATGGGGAAAAAAAGGATGCTGGAGAGAAATAAAATGCATTCCATTAAATAGAAACAGCAGGTTTTTTTTTATTAAGCATGAGTTTTTTCTTTTTTTCATTTTTTTCTCTAAATGTAAGGGATATTCTCCTATGAGCTGTTCAGAGCATCCAGTAGTGGGAGGTGCTTCAGTCTGCGCATTCGCAGGCTGAGTTTGATTTGTGGAACGCTCCTCCTTCACCACATGACGCCTCCTCAGCGTTCCCCAGTTTTTGCTCAGCCACGTGCGAGACAGGCAGTGCTTTCGATGATCCATTGAACGAAACAGGAATCTTAGCTCGTGTCACAGCAGGTTTGATTGCAACATTCGATTGTTTGGTCTTTGCATTCTTTCCGACTAGTCTGAAAGTCCTATTTAAGGGAGCGCCGTTGGATGCACCCCCCCCAAAAGGCAGGTGACTTTTGGGCTGCTGTGCACCACCTCCCCACAACCAAATTTCTTTCACCTCTGCCAGTTTGGTTGTCACTGTGCTCTTTAAACTCCGTTTCTTTGCTAGCGGCTTGAATTTTTGTTAAAAAAAAAAGAGGTTAAACCGAGTCGTATCGCCCTTACCCCCCTCCGAACGCTGTTCCTTCACTGGGGAAGTTAATTAGAGTTATTCCCCTTCTTCTCCGCATTCTATTAATTTATGAGCTCAGGCTTCGCTTGCAAGGCGGGAAGCTGCTGCTAAGAAGCACCACAGAAAGAAACTAAACTGCTGCTGAGGCCATTTTGAGTGCCACCTCGTGCTGCACGCCTTGTCTTCTATCCCTGAGCTGTGTGAGTATTTTCTGCCATCAAGCAGCCAGGATCCTTCAGATTCTGTGAGCAACATACCTCTTACTATTAGAGGTAGTACCTGCACCGAGAAAATTACTTTGTTGTAAAAAAATTGTTGGCTTAACCCTCAGAGCCTTATTCTCAGGTGGCACAGCAGCAAGCACCTAGGCCAGTGTCCACCTGTGCATGGAAGCTGCTGAAGGCCCTTACAATCATCAAACTGGGCCCTAGGCGTTCGCTATATTGGCTAATTGGATTATACATTAATCTTGATTGTTCTCTTATTTATATTGGAACTATATGTATATGTATGTAGTGTATATTATATATATATCTCACTGCTCATAGGAGCAATTACAAAGCAATTATAGCAATAATATAATAATTATTACAATTATTATAATTCACTCATGGTAATAAAACTATTTACAGTATAATATTTTAAGTTTCAATAAAATATTATCACTGAGAATACGACTAATTATTTATTTATAGACACCAGTAAAAATAAAAAATAAAAATAAAAGGGGCAATAATCTTGATCAGGGCAACCGTTCTTGAGTCAGATTGGACCTGGGCGTGCCAACCGCCTTGTCTACATTTTATATTTAATTACTGTATTCTAATTTTAATCAAAATGGCAGATGGTAGCACCTCTCAGGTCCCTTGCTTGAAGACAAAACCATATCAAAACCGCCGTGGAAAATTTCTAAAGCCTTGGAATGGGATGCTTTAAGGCGCCATAAGGCCTTACAAAGCAAATAGGCATACTCGAGAGGCCCACGCTATATATCAAGGTGCCTCTTCTTCCCAGTTCCGTCAGTTCTCTTCACACCCTCTTCCTCCCCTAGATCTCTCCCCTTCATCCAGGTGCAGCTTAGCTGCCAAGAAACAAACAGGTCAAGTGTTTGGAACACCCAACCAGAAGGGCCCCTGAAACCACATTCACTCCAACAGCCGCTGGTTTTGCTAAGGTGACAGGTTTCATTGAGGGAGTCCCAAAAAGGATGAAAGCCTGGGTGAGAGGCTATTCGCCTAGGGATGTGCAGGTGGCGGCTCCAACACGTGCGTAATGGCCACACCTTACTCTGTGGCTACCGACCAAGAGCCCAACCGCTGAGATCACTGACCAGGTCAGAGCAACCCCAGACCCAGGTACATTACAGGGGGAGACCCCCCCTCCAAGGGCCGGAGGAGGAGGAACAAACAAGTAGATCAAGCCTTTCAAATGGCCAAGTCTGAAATGGATCAATGCACAATAGCAAGCCCCTTTCAGGGCAGACTCTAGAAGGGGAGTGGTCTGAGAAGGAAGGTCTTATCCTGACCAGCCTGCTTTTACAGGCTATTACCGGCACAACAGCTTTTCAAATCTCTCTTGTTTAAGGTAAAGAACATTGCAGGGCCTAATCAAGCCAAAACCATCTGACACACCTGACCCTTCAGGGGAGGACAGACATGATGTTCAAACCAACTGGTAGCTGAAGCAGACGGTAATTCCAGTTCCACCCATATTTTTGGACCTGCGTGCAGAAGCATGGTGGGCTGCTGCAGTGGGCATACACCTCCCCAACTGGACATGATAGGAAATATGTTTAACTTGGACCCTCGTTTTTGTTACTGAGAGGTAACCCCAGGTAGACGAGCCTATAGTGGCTTTAGCATTCCCCTCTATTCCCAGTGGGCCTGAGGCCTTAAATCCAGAGGAAAAATGGGTCGAGCTAGCCCTACGCAGAGCTCATCAGTCTGATGCGTGGGCTATCAGATCAGCCACGGCTGCCTCCTTCACGCGGTCGTCTCTTTAGACGGCTTCGTCCTTTGAAAACAGCACTTCCTTCTTCTGAACATTAGGGCGCTCCAAGATTCCGCCAAACTTTGCTGAACTTCTGCCGATGCTCCCTATCACACAGTCAAGTTTCAGCACAAGGCCATTACCTCACGTCACAGCGTGTCGCTTACTATGGTTAAGACACTGGCACTTTTAAGACTTCAAACACAAATCCAAGCTGGCCTCATCCCCCATTGTGGGAGATATATTGTTTGGCCCTTCCTTGGATCCACTACTAATTGAAACACCGCAACAAGAAGAAATTCTCCCTTCCCTTTTCGGAAGTCAGATCCAGAAGCCTTAGTTCTTTTGGAGATCCTTTGATCTTTCTGTCAGGGATCCTTCTCTTCCAGATACCAGAGGCCCCCAGAAGTTAGACCAGGACAAAAACCAGATAGTCTGACTCAGTGGACAGAGGTAGAAGGGGTGATCAATCCAAAAGAATCCTATCGGAGGGAGCAGGCCCTTCGGTGACACAGATAACTCTCGGACCCAATCCATTGGCGGACGCCTTAAGTTATTCACTGACCAATGGAATCCTCTACCGTCTGATGCCTGGATCAAGAGGGACAGTTAGATTTGGCCTCGCGCTGGAGTTTTAGAATCCACTTCCCCAGTCCTATCATGTTCAACCCTCCTTCCAGAGACCCGGTCAAGCGTAATCTCCATGGATTTCTATTCCAACATCTACTGGATATACGAGCCATCCAACCAGTAGCGCGACCAATCAACAGGACAAAGTTTTTATTCACATCTTTTCATTGTGCCAAAAAATTCGGGGGGTGGGGCTGGAGAGCGATATTAGATTTGAAATGTCTCAAGCGTTTTCTTAGTATAATCGCAAATTTAAAATGCATACCTCCATCAATCATATACTGGTATCAGGAAAGGGGACGTGCTCACGTCCATAGATTGACGGAGGCGTACCTGCACATTGCTATTCGGCACCTTCTATATATAAGTTTCTGAGATTCGCTCTACAATAACCACCATTTTTGAATATGTGGCCCTTCCATTCGGATTAGCCTCCGCCCACAGGACCTTCACCAAGGTCCTCGTTGCGTAGTAAGTCCACCTCCAGGCAAATCCGGTACACCTCCAGTGTATCTTTATGATATTTTGATTTTATCTCCTTACCTCATCAGCGAGTCATAGACACCACAGAAACACTATTTCACCTACTAGAGCATGGCTTCTTTATAAATTGGAAGAAGATCAATAACACCATCACTCGGATAATCCATTTAGGAGCGATCATAGATACCGGTGGAAGGCAAGGTTTATCTGCTCACCAGACTTAAATAAGTCGCATTCAAAATTGGTATGGAGATAAGGTTGCTTAAGAAGGTGTTCTTAATGGACCTATTCAAAATTGTTGGTGCAAAATAGATCTCATGTATTTCTATTATTCCTTGGGGCCGCCTTCACACTAGACCCTCCAGTGGTTCCTGCTACGCGTACCAGCCGACGAGCAACTTCCAAAACACAAAGTCAGGGTTCCACCAAGGTTCTCACCGTATTCTCTCCTCTGGCTGGTCGCAAACTGTGGTTATCAACAGAGGCTGTCTCTTCAAGGAGCCACCAAAGGCTCACCATACCCACAGTTCCCAGTCTGTTTGGATGGGGAGCTCATGTTCATTCGCTCCCAACCCAAGGCAGATGGTCCGACATAGAACAGTCGCTACAGCATAAATGGCTGGAACTTCAGCAGTACACCTGACCCTTCGCAACTTTCTTCCCCCAGGTAGCGTCAGCACGTAACTGATACTGACAGACAATGTAACAGCCCAAAGCTCACATAACAAACGCGGCCGTCGTACTCAATCGAAAGCTAATGCGGGAAGCGGAGCGCCTGTGTCGCTGGGCAGAAACAACATACTTTCCATCAAGGCAGAACACATTTTGGGTCTGTCAAATGCACAGGCAGTCTGGCTTAGGGGACCACCATAGATCAATCAAGAGTGCGCCTCCACCCATCCCTGTTTCAAGAAGCCGCACGGTACATTTGGCCAAGCCACGGTGCGTGGTTGTTTCAAAAACTCTACAATACGTTACATTACCATGATGGTGGAACTCTCTAATTATTTGCTTCATATATCCTCCTCAACACTCTCAGCTCTGTAATAATCTCTCTGATAATTTTTTCCATGTTCATCATTATATGCTATAAATTAGCTTTGTTGTACACTTGTTGCTCTATGAGCAGTTCATCCGCAAAAAGGGGCGAGTAGAATTTTCAACTCGCTCTATCTGCTTATTGTGCGTTTAGGCCCCGGGTCCTCCTGTATGCATTCCCGTCTACTTCTGTGGGTTTATACCATCCCCAAGGTCATTCCAGAAAGTTACTAGATTATATGAAGACCGAGCGGAATTATACATTAACATTCTAGTAGCATTGCTTACTGCAACAGCCGGACAGCCGCTGTACGGCCTAAGCCTTGGTTGCCCATACACGCTAACACTCCCGCCATCTCTAAAGTTTTAGGATAATCGTCTCTACAGTAAGACTTCGGCGCGCGCGCGTGATGTGACCTGCATGTCTTGTCCCTCAGATCTTAATACTTCAATGTGAGGTTTCGTGCAAGGGTAGGTCCCTTCAACATCTGGGACCCTCAGTGGTTTACAATTGAACCCCCGTCTGGAGTTTGAGCAGACCCAAGACAGAGTGGTTTGAAGCGCCTTAATACAAGCATCATAATCTCGCTAACACCTTTTTAGACCCGTTGAATGTGTCACCAAACCTATACGGAAGACATTATTAACTAACTCATAACGACATCTCTGCGTCTGCTGTGAGTAACAGACGCAGTTAACAATTATCAGCCTGCACGCTTCAATGTTTCGCCCCTCAAATTAATTCATCATTTTTACAACGTCATACACTAGTTCCACCTTCTGCAACAGTGTCTAGGTTTTTTAAGTTTCAAATTGATTCCTTGCTCTCTCCCTCTGTTGCTCAGACTTCATAGAGTTTTTACAGTCGGGGATTGACTAAGATGGTCAATGTATGTCACCGACCTGAGTATAAATATCACTTATAGGCATAATGCCCGCAACAGCCCGCCGCAAGCAGACCAATCAACTGTGGTTTGCGTCCCGCCGAGTCAGTAACTGGCCGTAATCAACGACCTCTCACCATGTACGAATCCATCCGTTATCCACTCTAACTTCCGGGACGCGCTCGCGGACGCCTCGACTTCTTCGCCGTGGCTCCGTCACCAAAATCATACAACCAGCAACCTAGTTGATTACCTGCTCCGATAGTCTAGTCTAGTTATTCTTCTTTCATCCTCACTACCAGTCGAGTGGGGTGGTGTGTGTGTGGAGTTTACTCTTTACTACGGCGTCGATAACATTGAGATATAGATTACCGGGGGCACGAACAAGTTCAAGAATTAACCCTTGCGTATATAAGTAATCTGCCATCTGTCATTTACGTTCTTTCCTCCGACATTCGAGTGCGAATAGCTAGTCTGGGCTCACGTTATGACTCTACGACCACTACATGTGCAATGGGTTTTAGAGTGTGGCTGTAATTTTACATTTATGGCAGAGGACGCCTAGGGAGCCCATCCTACAGTAACCGTTATTGTAACATAGTACATTGATATATATCAATGTGACTCGAGCCGCCTTCTCTTTCATCGCCTACGGTAGCAAGCGCAGTTCGTTAGGCAGTCTACCCTGCCTACAGCCTAACGGTGTGACGCGTCTACCACGGGTTAACCTACGTTTTGAGGGCCCGTGGATCGACCTAAGTCTCGAATACCAAGGGCTTGCTGTATCCCCCACCTATGGACCTTAACAAATGAGTGCCACTGAGAATGTTACCTGTGTCTCTGGCTAGGGTTAAGCCAACAATTTTTTCTTTACACTACAAAGGTGATAATCTCCATTTTCTCTCGAGTGCTTCAGAGAGCTCAGTTCTCCCAGAGAGATAAATGTTCCGGGAATCTCGTAGCAGGCCCTCCCAACCGTCTGCCGATCTACACTCTGAATACGGCCCCCGCGACTACATGTCTGGATATCGGATCCGCCACAATCTAAGCCTCTCACTACTCCAGATAACCAGCCACAACGAATATACCTGATGATCGTCACTACATTCGTTACACAACTAGAGATCCCGGATTCTGAGTTGCTCACAGAATCTCCCTCTCCTGACGGTTTGAATACATACACAAGCCTATGGCCATGAGGTTCTCCCTTGTACGCGATCCTAAATGTAGCTCTTAAACTCCGCTGGTAAGAAGAAACCTTGCCCCGTCGATTTGCGATGACCCCGAATAATGCGCGTAATTCAAACAGAAGGCGAGTCCCTCAGCTAACTCGCACCGCTCTAAAATCGCCGACAGCCTTATGTGTCACATACACGCCATTATCTGCTCATGGTATCAATGATGTGGTGTGTTCAGACACATCGCTTGCTCAGCAGTTTCTTGCCTGAATCGTCGTGCGTACTATATACCTAACCGCCCTATTCTGTCCATAGCGTGTCTACCACGATTTGAGGTGCCAACGAACGCACAAGTCTCTGCCATGTTTTCGCCATAGATGCTCCGAACTCATTAAAGTTCATGAATTCACTCCTTGTCATCTTTCTATTTATACTCGTAGGATACTGAGCACGTTGCTACACCATATCTCAGAATCTGTCTTGCCTAGATCTGTGACACCCTCCGTATTCTCGGCTTCCGGCTGTGTGGTTAGATTAATACGTTGGTGATCGCCCCGGTCGTTCTAAGAACGGCTGCGTACGGCGCGGTGCATCATTGAGTACCGCTTTTCTATTAAAAGGGACGTCAACTCCAGCAGATCTGGTGCCAGTTTCTCTCACTCTTGGGTTCTATGGCGACGAGTATCACGCGTGCTTCCTTTCAGCAGGTCAGCAGCTTCACACGCACAACCGCGAGGCCTCCTTGCTTATAAGCTGTCTTAACCGAGCAACTTTTGAGTGTTCCCTCATAATAGATTACACACATCACATCTCGTTTAACTAGAATTGTAAGCCAAATGCAATGGCTAACGTAAATGAGAAAGCTCTCGGATAAGAGAGAGAAAGGAATATTTAACTCATAAATATAGACTTCCCCATAGATGACAGAGCCATACAGCTTTTGAACAAGAGAGACAGCTGTTTCGATGTGAGGGAGGTGCTCTGTGAAGAATAGGGTCGGTTATATGCAAGCGATGCAGTGCGTGGTTTTATAACGAGACAATAACGACTTCGGGTATAACCTCGTTTGTTTTTTTAAGCCAAAATTATCATAGCCGCTAGGCAAAGAAACTCTATTGTGTGTCCAT
The DNA here is from genome assembly GCA_004320025.1 of Laticauda laticaudata. NCBI lineage: Eukaryota > Metazoa > Chordata > Lepidosauria > Squamata > Elapidae > Laticauda > Laticauda laticaudata. The sequence continues at coordinate 50,559 of BHFT01028530.1, forward strand.
TTCAGCCCAATACTGCTAGTAAAAGCACTTAACATAGGTCTCTACCAGTGAATCATAACCAAATAAGCTCGGCAGTGAGGTTTTGAATGAAGAATAATGTTGGGGTTCGTTGCGGGAATAGCAAGAAAAGCATATTCAGACTCAATCTCTAGGGTGTTGTGCAGCAGCAGGGTGCCCCATAAAGTCACCTGCCTTTTTTTGGGGTGCATCCACAAGGCGCAGCGTCAATTCCCTTTAAAAGAACACACTAGCGACTCCTTTTCCAGCACTACAAGTGCGGAGAAAGAATGCAAGACAAACAAATCTGAGCATTGCAATCCAAACCTGTCCTGTGGACCGAGCTCAAGATTTGTCCGTCGTTCATCGTATTCATCGAGGCATCTCATCAACGTGCACTGCCAAAAGTCTCGACACTCGTTTGTGGCTTGGGCCAGCAAGATGGCAACTTGGGCGGTTCGAACGCTGAGGCCCATCGCGACGCGCCGTTCAATGTAGACTCTACAAAATTGATGTTTTGGCTCTTCTGCAGGCTTCCTTTGGCAGAAGAGTTCTGCAAGCGGGTCCAGAGACCAGGAGAGGTTTAGACCAGAACGGAGGTCCTCCCGTAGTCGTGATCTGTGACCAGAGGGGAGCGGGTGTCTCTCATCAAATCAAAGCTCAGCCTGCGATAAATATCCACTACTTGATGCCTCTTATGCGCAGACTTGAAGCACCTCCCACTAACCTGGTATATGCTCCCCACTTACCTGAAACACGTGCTACTCATAGTACCCCATTCTGAGAATATCCTTTGAAGCTCGTGTATAGATGGACATCTTTCAGCTTCCCATCCTTAGATAGTGAAATATAATACAAAAAACAATGAAAAAAAAAGAAAAAAAAAAACTTCATTATCCCCTTAATAAAAAAAAAAAATCCTCTTGCTAGTTCTTATTATTAATGGGATTTGGATATGTCCATGTTCTGTGTGTTCGTGTTATAGCCTTGTAACTGGTTTTGCTCTATACCCGTCCAAGCCAAAGACCTTTCGAAAATAATGAGAAGGGCAGATCCCTATGACAAGTTAAGGTGAAACTCTTCACTGACACCTGGCGGTCCTGTTTCCAGCCAGCCCATCGAAATTTTGTTAACTCTACCCTGGTACTTGTGGGCCATTGGCCTAATCCGGCCGAAGGATCATTTTATGAACCCGTGTGGCTTTTAATGACATTAAAGACTATAGTGAGTGTGCGGCGCATCTCTGGCTGTTACTGACTTTCATGTAGCTGTCTGGTGGACTAGGCTTCCCTGTCGATTCTCATATGCTATATCATATGTCTTTTGCGCATATTAGTTGCACAAAACTAAACTCAACGTCCCCTTAGAGAAGAATTCAAAGCAACAAAAAAACGGAATTCTTCTCATGCAGTTTTCTCGTTCGGATGGTGGATAAGGAGTTAGCAACCTGCAATTATTTTCCTACCTTCGCTTAAGCTCTGAACCGTCCGTACTTCGGGAATCGCAAAAAAGGACTAGGAAATAGTTCCTTTGGTTTTATGGTCCCGCATGTGCTGACGATGACTTGCATCTGGCGAAACCATTACAGATACTGTGTGTGGGGTTAGATCTGCCCTGTTAAGAATCGAGACCATAATTATCATAGTAATGTGGGATTTTCACTCACAAGTAAACTGGTTTCACACTATTTTTCTTAATCCGTCTTTATGTCCACCTTATGGGACTGAAGTTATGTACTCTTCTCTGACACGTGTGGCTTGGTAATCTACGCTCACTCGGTACCTGTTGCCTCTCATTCACTTCCCTCTGTGCAACTGAGGGGATGTTGTAAGCAAAGACTTTGATTCAACGTAAATGTTTTTTTCCCAGTGGTTCTGAAAACGATTTTCCACAGTTTGATTGTACTTCATTATCTGTAAAGATTCGGTGGGTACACAATTAAATCTGACTCGATAAGAAAAATCTGTTTAACACCGTTCATATTCATGCTTAATTATTTATGGGAGCAAATTCTTTTTCGGGTCGTCAACAACATAAGTGCAGTCATAGGGGTG